>BQNB010012919.1:0-78182 GCA_026074375.1 Tanacetum coccineum
TTACGTATAACGTGTGCGTCCCCTTAGGCTCGAGAATATTTCCGGACATATATTATTCATATATGGTCATATTCCAACAATAAAGTAGGGAAGAACACCGCCACCCTCACATGCTCCACAAAGATGTCCACGTCCTACGATAATTTCTTATCGTTTAAATATATAAAAAAGGTTTCAAATGAATTGTATGAACTAAAATTAATCTATAAAATTAAAGAAGGATTGCAATCCTTCGTCTCGTGCACACCAGTTCTTGGAGATAAGACATTAATTTTCATCCATAACAGATCAAAGTGATGAAAGCCTAATTTGAGACCATAACAGCTCCGGACATAGTTTTTTACGACGATCTAAAGGAATGTTTATAAAATTTTGTATAGAAATCGGCATAAATATTAATATTTGACCAATGAATAAAGAGACTTTGTTATTGCATAAATCTTCCTTATTTTATGAGGAAATGTCTCATAATTTATGTTCATATTAGTTCTTAGTTGATTGGATATGTCCCTAATTTTGTTATAAATTTGTTTTGTAAGGTCAATATGATGATTTGATAGGGATAGAGGGGATTAGAGTAGGACGACATTGAAGATGCTTAAGATTTAGTATGCCTTGAAGACCATACGCCCTTGTGTCTTAGCTTGGATGGGCTTATGCTGCTTGAAGGTTAAATACAGTGTGGTACTTCCATAACATACGCCCTTATCGACCAATCTAGATGGGCTTTTGCTTCCCCTATTAAGAACACTTGTTTTTCTCAAGCATACGCCATTATGCCCCTTTCTGGTAGAGCCTATGGTGTCTGCACCAACTAGTATAAAAACCTATGAACACGATTTTCATATATTCTCTTCTCCATTCACACACAAATCAATCCATAGGCGACTGTTGATGATTTTAGGGATTTTTAGAGCACACGAAAAGGAGAACAACACATTTCAATCCATCCAAACTTCTTATCTTTTCATCAGTTAATTCTAGACTTTTGAGCGTGATTATGATTTTTTTTTGTTTTGATTGTTTGTGTGTTTGGCTCACTTAATATAAGTGAGTAGTTTTCTGTATTTGATTATGCAATATGGAACTTGTGATTTGATGATGACTTGTTGGCGTGGTTGTGCAAAATCCATTTGGGGTTTTTGATTGAATGAATGTTTTGATGTTTTATTTATTGGTTTTGGTATTTACCAACCTAAACAACCTATGAATGATTAAAACAAACTTGTATACCAACTTATTATGGACCTTGACGTGTATTTTATCACTTATCTATGATTGGTTGAAACTTTAGTTTAGAGCAAAGAGGATTGAGGTTATTTGGGAGTAAAATATTTCATTCAAACATTGTCCAAACATATAGATGACAAATTGTGTGGTTGGAATCTACATGTCAAATCGTTTATGTATTCATTATACGATTAATTGCACAAATTTTGATGTAGTGTTCATGAAGACCTCATGAGACTTTATGATAATTGTTAGGGTTAGATAATAAAGACCTTCATAGTCTAATAACTTCTTAAATCAAAAACACAGTCACACCAACTCATGTTATCATCCGGTCCAAGTGGATTTAAGTCTAGTGAATACCTATTTTAGTTTTGTAATTCCGATAATTATATTTTCACTAGATAACTATTCTTTTAAAATCTCTTATTAATTTGAACTAATTTAGGTATATTAGTAGTTTAAATGAAAACCAAACAAAAACCAATCTTAGAACTAAATATAAAACGAGCATTGAGTATCTTGTTTTAATTGTGGCTTTCATGGGTCGATAAACTCGGTTCTTACTATACTATACACTACAAGAATCGAGGCCTTTAGCCACAAGAAATATTTAGCCACGACCAAAGTCGTGGCTAAAAGTCTACTAAACGACAAAATAGTCGCTTCTCACCGTTTGACTATGAAATCCACTTTTAGCCACGACTAACTCGTGACTAAAAGTTCTCAAAACTTTGACCATATTTTCCAACGAAGAAACTTTATCTAAAATTTTGACTAAACCTTTTAGCCACGCCTAAGTCGTGGCTAAAGTTCTAAAAACCTTGACTTTAGACTTTCAACCAAGAAACTTTGTCAAAAATTTAACTAAACCTTGTAGACACGACCGTATCGTGACTAAAAGTTGGTTATTAATTTTGACTAAAACTTTTAGCCACGACCCTACAGTGGCTAAAAGTATTTACTATTATTTTAACTATATTCATTTTATTAATGACATTAAATAACAAGTATGAAAATTAAATGATAAATATTAAACCAATTAGTCACGATATGTCGTGGCCAAAAGTGCTATATTATTTTATTTCTTTTTATGTTTTATAAATAAAATTAAAATGTTAAATATTAAAACATTTAGCCACGATATGTCGTGGCTAATCGTGGCTAAATGTTTATGATAAATATTAAAACATTTAGCCACGATATGTCGTGGCTAAATGATAAATATTAAAATATTTAGCCACGATATGTCATGGCTAAAAGTGTTTAATGTTATTTTAATTTTATTTGTTTTATCGTTGATTAGTTTGATCATAACTTGAAAGCTAACTAAATCAAACGATGTTAAACCACAAGAAATAACTAAAATATACGAATTTATTCCTAATCGATTAACGTTTAAACATTATAGCATACGAATTACAATACAAATCGATGAACATTGAAACATTAAAGCATACAAATTACATTCGAAATGCTAAATTGCTTTAGCTAAATGAAAAACTACTCCAAACCAAGTTTTCCCATGTCATTATACAACTCGTAAAGTATTGCAGCTGACTCAAGTGCATGGCTCTCAGGATTCCTTTCCATCTCTAGTGTCTCCTCTAGTATATTTATCTTTGCCTCTAGTGTCTTTATCTTTTCAGCCAAGAAATTACAATTTGAGCACTCTGCCTTTCCGTGATTCAGTGCAGATCCAGAAGGTCCCAAAGAATAACTTGGACATGTTAAAGGTCCCAGATAAGAACTTGGAGGTGTTGAAAGTCCAGAAGAAGAACTTAGATAGAGTCTGAGGTCATCCATCCACATAAAGTAGCCACGTCCTCTATCTTGAGTTCCTGGCTGTTACGTAGTAAGGAAATCATAAGAAATATCTTTTTGACAAGCAAATTAATTATATATTACATAAATAATTATTTTTGGATACTTTACCTTTAAACAAGGACATGCGTAGTATTGTCTACCATAACTGTAAGGTTTGCGTGATGTTCGCAACACCACATCTCCTTTTTCACAGGTGCACTTAAAAGCTTGATCGTATCTCTCCATCTGGTGACGGGTGATCGAGGTGGTGGTGAATGTGGTGGTGGTGGTGAGGATACGAGTGAGTATGTAATGTGTCGGTGGGTGGTTGTAGATAAGAGTGTGTGTGTTTTGTGAGGATAAGAGTGGGTGTGTTTGTGAGGATAAGATTTGACTTTATGGTAAAAAAATAAGAGCCTTTTAGCGACGACATGTAGCGACTACATTCATCACTATAGGTTCCGGTCAAAGTAAATAAAGTTTGGTCAAAGTCATCATTTAAGTTTTTGTCATTTACTTTGTTTTGTCACCAGATATCTGATAATCTCAGTGTCGTCTCATGTATACCAATATCATCTCGAATCATTCATTTAACATTACTTGTATAACAATACCATCTCGACTCATCTGTTTAGCATAACCTATATATCAATATCATCTCGACTCATCCGTTTAACATCTAATGTACAACGATAGCATCTAATGTATAACGATACCATCTTGACTCATCCGTTTAACATCTAATGTACAACGATAGCATCTAATGTATAACGATACCATCTTGACTCATCCGTTGAACATCTAATGTACAACGATAACATGTCGACTTATCAGTTGAACATCTAATGTACAACGATAGCATCTAATGTGTAACGATACCATCTTGACTCATCCGTTGAACATCTAATGTACAACGATAACATGTCGACTCATCCGTTGAACATCTAATGCATAACGATAGCATCTAATGTATAATGATACCATCTTGACTCATCCGCTGAACATCTAATGTACAACGATAGCATCTAATGTATAACGATACCATCTTGACTCATCCGTTGAACATCTAATGTACAACGACAACATATCGACTCATCCGTTGAACATCTAATGTACAACGATATCATCTAATGTATAACGATACCATTTTGACTCATCCGTTGAACATCTAATGTACAACAATAACATGTCGACTCATCCGTTGAACATCTAATGTATAACGATAGCATCTAATGTATAACGATACCATCTTGAATCATCCGTTGAACATCTAATGTACAACGATAACATGTCGACTCATCTGTTGAACATCTAATGTATAACGATAGCATCTAATGTATAACGCTACCATCATCTAATCTACAATAATAGCATCTAATGTATAACGATACCATCTTGACTCATCCATTGAACATCTAATGTACAACGATAACATATCGACTCATCCGTTGAACATCTAATGTATAACGATAGCATCTAATGTATAACGATACCATCTTGACTCAACCGTTGAACATCTAATGTACAACGATAACATGTCGACTCATCCGTTGAACATCTAATGTACAACGATAACATATAATGTGTAACGATACCATCTTGACTCACCTGTTAAACATCTAATGTACAACGATAACATGTTGACTCATCCGTTGAACATCTAATGTATAATGATAGCATCTAATGTATAACGATACCATTTTGACTCATCTGTTGAACATCTAATGTACAACAATAGCATCTAATGTATAACGATACCATCTTGACTCATTCGTTGAACATCTAATGTACAACGATAAAATATCAACTCATCCGTTGAACATCTAATGTACAACGATAGCATCTGATAAGTGTAAAATACACATATCTGTTTGTACCTAAAATAACCCAATTAAACCTAAAACAGAACAAAATTGGCCAAAATATGCTTGTATTTGTGTTTTGTGTGTGCAGGTACGGATATATCAAAAATCATAAGAAAACAGTCAAAAACGGGCAAGCACGGACACGAGAATCAGAAGAGTACAAAAGAGTGATCAAAATCCGGAAGCAAAGCCAGAAAAGTTAAGCCCTCAGTCAAATCCAGTCAACAATGGTCAACAGAAATCAACCACTACAAGACAAAACCTCACAATAATCCAATTCCAGTTCCTCAAGTTCATAAATGTCCAAAAATGTCCCCTCACCTTTTATTGGGCCCTAGAAAGCTTAATGGGCCTTCTAAACCCTAAATGGGCCTTACCCGGATCCAAGACCATAACCATAAGCCCAAATCCTAGTCCATTAACCTTTTCATAAAACTCCAGGGACCAAACCTGCATTGTTCCAAAACTTTTCATAACTAGAAAAAGGAAAAGAGAACACAAGGGCCAAATTTGCAAACTCCTCAAAGTTGTAACAGCTTTAACTGTCAAAAAAAGGGCGCGAAACCTATTTACTATTCACCTATCGTCTCCAACGAATTACCAAGGTAAAACAATGGGGTTTTCTCAAATTAAAGGGTTAGATGGTCAATTCATGAGCTCGTTAACACTAAGGAGGGGTCATATCAGTCAATTCAAGGGTTACTTAAGCTCTCACTCAAGCTCTTGACACGTCAGCCATGGTGAAAGCACAAATAATAGTATGTTTTTGTGCTAATCTACTCACAGAACTAGCACAACATGTCACATCAAAGAGTGACATGCTGGCAATCCTCAGGTGTCCACAAATCAATCCAACAGCTCAAGACCAATATCTAATCATTGAAGGAATTGATGGCTGAGATCAAGAGAAGTAGGCAGTAAGGAAAGGGGCCTAGAAGGTTCCCCTGCAGCCTATAAAAAGGCCTCACCTCTCGCACACATAGGACACTAGTGAGTTTTTAGACGTAGCTTTTAGATTTAGTTTTAACTTAATTTTAAATTCATAGCTTAATGTTGTTTTCAATCTTGTAATCTTTCTTTTAAGTAATGTAAGCAAGCTTTATTATAACGAAATTTCAGTTAACCTCTCAAAATTTCTCTAATTCACAATCTCTCATTTTTCTTATTTAGTTTTAAGCTAAAGCTCAA
This sequence comes from Tanacetum coccineum, assembly GCA_026074375.1. NCBI lineage: Eukaryota > Viridiplantae > Streptophyta > Magnoliopsida > Asterales > Asteraceae > Tanacetum > Tanacetum coccineum. The sequence continues at coordinate 6,090 of BQNB010012919.1, forward strand.
TAAGCCCTTATAAGCTATTCAGCTCTCATGAGTCTCTAAGCTCATGATTGAGCTTAATTGGACTTAATCACTCTTTAATATCTTAAACCAGCTTAAAAACTTTAACAATTGGATTTATAAGCTATGGAATGGGAGCTAACTTTGGAAGAGCTCCCAAGGACTTATACCCTAGCTTATTAATAAGCTAGGGAGCTTGTAGCTGCCCTATTTGGGAACCTTTTGTTGAGCTAAAGGTTTTTTGTAAGTTTCTCTTTAAGTTTCATTAATTACTTGTCTCTAGTTCTTATTAGTTTTAGATTGCTTATTAATTTTACTTAGTTGCTTAAATTAGTTGTTTAATTGTGCTTATTTCTCTTTACTAGTGCTTATTAGTTATATGTTTTCATCTGTTTTTGCTTAAATAGGTATAAATCATTAGTACTTCATTTCTGTCCTAAAATATATAAAAACCAAAAATAATAGTGTAATATCTTAGATCTTCATTCTAGCTTAATTTAGTAGTTAGATTTTGTCATTTAAGTTTGTTATAAGCTGTTAGGTATCTGGTATTAATTCTTTGTTAAATAGATTCTCATTTTAAGCTTAACTCAAATCTGTCAAGATAAATAAAGGGGTGTTTGGTTTAAGCTAGTTTGACCTTCTAAAGTCAAAAGTTTTTGTGCAAACCTTTTTAGACAGCTTTGAATCTAGTTAAAAACATTAGGTAAGAAGTTTTTACAAGTTAGATTTTGAAAATGAAAAGTTTAGAGCTTATTTTAATAGTGTGAGCACCAGGGTACTTAGGAGTTTAGATTTTATAGCTTAATTTTGAACTTAGCCCTTTGAGCTGTTGTTGGTGTTTGCATTGAGTTTGTAAACACTCACTAAGAGTGTTTTAGTACAGGTTTTACCATTAGGAAACATGCACTATAGTTTTGCACTTGTGCAAAGTGCATCAGCAGTACTAACTAACTTAGTACTGCTGATTCTTAAGCCCTAAATTCAGCCAGCAAAGTTAGGGTTTAATAGCTCTTCTTTTAGTATTTTATAGTCTAGGTATAGCTTAATATAGATTAGGACTTAAATTTAATTTTCTAGCTTATTTACATATCTTAATGTTGCTGTTAAAATCATAAAAAGTCAAAAACACAAAAAACAGTAGGAATAGGATTAGTCTCTTAATTTTGAATTTTTAAAGTTGTAGTAACTGTTTTTATGATTTGGATTCATAATCTAGAGGTAGGTTATTAAGTTTTTAAAAGCTCAGCTTCTATTTTGGTATTTTAAGCATTTTAGCTCATTTGGTTTTTGAGGTTTTAAGTGCTTTTCCTGAGTTTGCCTACTTGATCCCCAAATTTAGTTAGCTTCTAGTGTTTCCTGTTTAGTTAGCTTATCATTTCTAGTTCATACACATTTTAAGCTATCTAGAATAGCTTTTGGTTTTCAATTTGAGCTTATATCAAGCCTTGTGCAAGCATTTAAGTTAAAATGAGCTCAAATGCCTCCTTACTGAGGTCAGCTTATTGAGAAGCTCTTTTAGAGCTTATCTTTGAGTTTCAGCCCATAGTGCTGTTGTTAAAGTTGATCTCCCCAGCTTATTCTACAACTTTGGTCTTTTGAGTTTTGAATTTTAAGCTGTTTTTAACTTCAACTTATTTAGGGGCTTATTAGGACTTTAGTTGTTATCGGGCGAGGTCCTCAGGGACCATTTTTGTAATTTTTCTGTTTTAGTTGTTTCTTAGTTAATCCTGCCCGTTAAATGTTTTAGCCCCGTTAGCCCTTAAGTTTTTAACACAGTTAGTCCCTAAGTTAGTTTTTAATTAGTTATATATTTTTAATTAATAATTAGGGTTATGTTTTAATTAGTTTAATTAAACTTTTATAAAAAGATAAAAATTAGGGCTTTTATTTTTAATAGTTTTATTATTTTTATAGTTTTTAATTAGTTTAAATTTTAGAATAATCATATCTTTCAATCTAAAAAGCCAAAAATAGTAATTTGTTTTTCTAAAATTTTCTTTTTACTTAATTTACTTAGGAAAAATATAATTTCAATTATTTTTTATATTTTTTATTTTTAGGTTTTAATTAGATTAAAATAGTTTTTAATTTATATTAAATTCAAAAATAATCAAAAAAATATTTTTCTTTTTCCTAAAATTTTCTTTTGTCTTATCTTAGGTTTAGAATTTTAGTTTACATTTTTAGGGGTTAAATTTAGTTTATTTGATTAATTGTCATATTTTAGTTGTTTCCCGTATTAGTCTAAATGTTTAATTGTTTTTAATTGTCCATTTTAATTGTTGCTTTAGATTATCAAAATCATCCATTTATTCATTCAAATCATAATCCGAACTAAAACGTTGTTTCAATTTCACTAGTCGTTGAGGAAACGACCCGGGTAATCATATTTGCCTGGTTTAATATACGTATTATATATTATATTATATATTTTTGAGAGTGAATTTTACCGAGGGTAACTTGGTAATTTTCTTAATTGCTCTTAGGTTTATATTATATTGTGATATATTTTAGGTATATAAAACTTTTACACTAAATTCACATTGTATATCTGTCTATCGCACATTTTATGATTGGTGTAGTTGTATTTGTCTTTGATTACAGGTTATATTTGATGAGAAAAAGCTTGGAAGATCTTAGGATGCTTGCCATAGGGGGGGGGAGGGGGTATGCTTCTTAGGGAGACGATTAACGCATTATCGCATGTTTCTTCTCCATTATTGAGCAAACTAGGGGAGTACTAGTTTCTTTTCCTTGTTTTCTTTTCCCTTTATTCGCTTCAACGAGTACTTCTAGAGAACATTAGGGACAATGTTCAACTTAAGTGTAGGGGGGAAAATAGGCCTTAGAAACTATTCTTTCATTTGCCATTTGCTTTGTCCTTAAATGATGGGTAATATATCAAAACATAGCATAAAAGGTGATTTTTACCCAAATTTATTTTTTATGACACATACCGACGAAAACCAAGTATTAATAGCGTCTCATGGATATGAATTTATATTACTAGCACATAAATCCTCAAATTCCACCCTCACAATGTGAGGTTCGCCCTTAGATATTCATGACTTAACTTGTTTCGAGTTACAGAGTTGAGCAGTCACAAAGATGTGTCTATTCCAATCGTATGGATGTGTAACGTGTGGTCTTCGTCGACTTGTATGAGTATTGAGACCGTATTAATTATATGAGTGTACTGGTAGTATATTAAATTCTAGAACTTGTTATTGTGATGCATCCCGAGACCGCATAGTAAGTATTAGGATTTGCTTGACAAGAGGCATTAGGATTAACCCATGTTTTAAACCTGTAATTGTTATGATGGTCACACCGATCATATAACTATCCCACACCCTTGCCATGCACTCGTTTTTAGTGCAGGATACCCCTAGTATAACCCTCCGAGCCTATCATTTTTCACGGTTCTCGTAATTTTCTGGTGGATTCTAGATTATTAATGAAGAGCATTGTCACCCTTTAAACCAATCGTTACACCCAAATAGCCTTAGCCTACCTTGTATGTACTCATTTTTAGTACATTATTGTGATAACCCAAGTTAATTATTTGAGTACACGGTTGCTAAGTCCTTATCCTTGTAAATACAGTTTTGGGACGATTAGGATTCATGGTAGTATTTATTTCGCGGAAGAATGGGGAAGAAAAGTTAAGTCAATACCCCATATGTTTGTCAAATGATCACCATGTTATTTTGATCCACCTCAATACGGGTCATTAGTTAGATTGTAAATATCGAGCATGTAAAAGCTCAAGTGTAGGGGTACGTATTATAAACCCCATGTGATGTATTATGTTATTAAAAAAATGAGAAAAGAAAAAGAAAGAGATTGATGTAGAGTTGTGTAGAGTTTGTATATCTTCGTCCGAGTCTTGGCTTAGCAACCAAACCAAAGTGTATTCGTGTAAATAATTAGCTAACCCTTCCACTCCAAATTAACCCAAATCCACCCAAATGTATCCCATCCGTTTCCGTTTCCTTTATATGTTATCTTACACCTACACCCCACAACCCTTTAAAAGACCTCTTGGATAGTAATGAATAATACTTGCACCTAGCGTTAGAGGTTTGATCCTTTACCAAGCCTATGGTAATTTATATGCTATAACAGGTAATGAGTGTTGATTTTCCGTTTCCCCCATATGTTATAATTTATTATACAACCGAGTGAAAGAGAGAATCCCCAAACACTTATGTGAGGTGCTAGTATATACTTTCCGTGCTTTTAATTACGAGGTCTAGAAGGTTGTGTTGTAGAATACTTTTAAAGAGTAGGTAAAATGACCCTCATATTGTTATTGTCTAGGTAGAAAAGCCCATTTGCTTGAGGACAAGCAAATCCCAAGTGTAGGGGTATTTGATGAGGTGTCATTTTATACACTTTTTCAGGGTCGTTTAACCCCCTAAATCGTGCATTTATGCCCAAAATAGGTACTTAATCGTTCCTTTTCAGGTATTTCACATTTGGAAGACATTTGGAAGAATTACACGTGACTTGGGCTCATTTAGAGAAGAAACGGACAAGACTACAGACCTACACCAACATCACTCAAGATAATGTTCTCAGCAGCTGGAGACGGCGTCACCAATATAACGTGACGCCGTCACAACGAAGACCAAGACGGCGTCACTGGATCTCACGACGGCGTCAGAGTACACGACCCAGCCCATTATCTAGAATATTCTCTATCATGACGGCGTCACGACTAAAACGCGACGCCGTCACAGCGATTTTCCTATATATACAAACCCGAATTTAGGGTTTTGAGTGTGTAACTTTAGAATAAAAAGAGGGTACAAACCCTAGTTCGTTTAGCAGCTATTAGGGACGATTTTAGGGCCTAAAAACCCTATTGTACTTCCTCCAACTCATGTTTTAATCAAGTAAGGTTTATTTAATCATTCAATATGTCTATAGTAGTTTTTTGTTTTGTTTCATCTATTTCTTGCGTTTATCTATAACATGCTGGCTAACCTCCTTAATGTGTTTTATTTATGATTGTATGAAACCTAAAATGTAGATCTTAGTGGTGTTGCTTCTTGTGATGGATGTGCATGTTAGGCTTTAGAAAACCAGCTTTTGTCTGTATCGCTGTTGATATGTCTAGGGAAACATGATTGTGTAGAAAGGATACCATCGGGTAACAGTCTTCATACTACCTTGCCCCCTAATATGGTTGATACACTTTTAATATATTTCACATGCACTTAGTGTACTCATAGGGGCCTTGTAATAGTCTTCATACTACCTTACTTGTGCGTTGCTCTAGCGGAATACTAAGTAGACGGCGGGTTCATGTAATTCGTTCATGACTTAGGAAATAATTACACAGATCATCACAAGGGTGACAAAGCAACAACACTAGGAGAAGCGATCTAGGGAGTAATATATGATTAAATAAACACAGTCTTTTATCTTATTGTTATCACCAGTAGCGTAGAAATTATAATTAGTTTATTAGCTAAAACCAACCACCTCTCCAATATATGATTTACTTGCTTTTTATAAAATACAAAAAAATACAAAAATAATCTTCTCTCAACCCTTAGATTATGTTAGACCGTGATCAAGCCTTCCCAACCTATTCCTCAAGTTAACGATAACAACCCCCCGAGTCTTGCCTATACTACTACTACAACGATTAGGTGCTCTGCCTAGGGAGTTGTAAAACTTTGTGTAGAAGTCCTAAGACGACCACACATCAGTGGGCAATGACATTGGCATAACAATCTCCCTCTATTTGGATATAAATATAGCCTAAGTGTTTATCACTGTGAGTGAGTAAATACAGCTTCTTCTCACACTGATTTATAGAAATTCGTTTAAGGATACTGAGTTCAACCAAAAGATACTTCATTAAATGATTACAAGGCCCTATTATCTATTACAAAATATAACACAAATTACATCATAAGTACTCAGTTCATCTCATATCCAAGGGCTTCCAACTTGACTTTCTTTGACTTGAGCTTCTCTTGATCAGGATGTTCAACAATTCGTTTCTTCAGTTTTAAGCTGAACCTTGCATTCTCAGGTGATTTAACCATAGAGGCAGCTACAAGATATGACACGATAGCTTCCATCCCAACTTTGTCAATGTCGCTCCATCATTGAAATGCTTGGTCACCGAATTCATCAGTGAAGAAGATCCCATACTCAGGCTCTTCGATGACCATGTTGTTGACAAATAAAACATTCTCAGGGAGGGCTCGATTGCATTTTAATCCAGGAATTTTAATTTCAGGCTCAAGTTCCATGTGTTTCCTCTTATTTCTTAAGGATTTAGATGAAACTTGTTGATCCGTTCAAACTATACCTTAAAATATATATAATATAATGAAATATAAAATATATAGTAAGAATAGTCTAAAAGCAGAATCAATGATACCGAGAAGTAGTATAGAGCTTTCCCGGGTCGTTTATCCCCAACGAGGCTGGAATGGTAAATCGATACGATCGAAGATTTGAGTTTGAAGGAAGGAATTGGTTTGGGAAGTTGAAAAAGTCAAATTAGATAATAACGAACTAAAACGTTTAAGAAAAACCTAGAAATTATGAAATTAAACTAGAAAACGAAGGCCCGAATCCCGAACAAAAGGGGGAAAACCTAAAAACTTTAAAAATAACCCTACGAAGAAATTTTTGCTTCTAAACTACTCTAGGGATCAAATAACGAAGAATGAAAAAGACTAGACCGAAAACGGAGTTCGTTTGACCCAAAAACGAGTCAAAACAAAATCCCGTACCCGGACCGTGCTTTAAAAAGTAAAAAGTTGTAAAAATGACCCTACGAAAAATTTTATATTTTTCCTACAAACTAGATGATAAAAGAAAATTTTCTAAAAAAGCAAAATATTTTTTTGATAATTTTTGTATTTTTTATGAATTAAATAAACTTTTAACTAAATTAAATTATAAAAAATACTAAATGTTTACGAAAAATTCTGAAAATTTTACAAAAAATACTAGACACTATAAGGATCCTACGAAAAATAAGAAAACACAAGCTTGCTTGAGAAATAAGCCCGTAATAAGCTGTTTCAGCTTATTAAGCTTAAAGGGCAAAACCCCTTTAAATACCACTGCCCTTGAGTCTATAACGAAAAAGACCCAAGGGCGCAGTGGTAAGTGGTGTTGTGTAAAAGGGGATGTATCGCTTGGTCCCGGGTTCGAGTCTTGCTCACCCGGACCAAGTGTCTTCCCCTTTTTTTTTTTTTTTGAAAACTCAAAGAAGCAAAGTTGTTAAGCTCGTGGGGCTTAACAACTTTGTCAACTAGAGCTTTTGCTGAAAACCAATAAATAAGCTTAAAAATAAGCTTGAACTTGACAGAAATGGCTTATTAAGACTTAAAGCTAGAAAAAAGCTAAGTCCTTTTGGACTTAGGGTCGAATTAAGCTAAGCAATAAACTAACATAAGCTAAGGGGTCTATACTAACTTAAATAAGCTAAAAAGGACAGGAAAAACTACACTAAATAAGCTGTGGAAGCTTATTATGGCAGAAAAGCTTAAAGAAAGCTTAAAAGGCTAAGTCTTTAAGACTTGGGGATATACAGCTAAAAAAGAGTAAAATTAACTAAACAACATCTTTAAACTAACTCAAAATGCTATTAGAAAACAATTTGGGCTTATGGAATAAGCTCAATAAGCTAAAATCAAGAATAAGCAATTCCTCAGCCTAAGGGACTCACACACAGTCAAATGCAAGGTTTGGACTCAAAAATAAGCTATCAAATAAGCTCTTCAAGGTCTGAAAACATTGTGGCTTATCTAAGAGCATTATAAACTCTTAAATAAGCCCAATAACTTGGGCTTAAATTGAGCTAACGGCTGAGGAAATAACCTAAAGTCTCCCCCTTTGCGACCAGGGGACTTTAAAGGAAATCTCAGGGCTTATTTGACAAAAGCTTAATTTAAGCTATCAAATAAGCTCTAATCTCACAAAAAAGTTAAAACAAGATTGATAACCCTATGAAGAGGGTTTTGTGCACCAATTTTGTACCTCTAAAAATCAAAAAAAACCTGGCAGATTTTGTTAAATGGACAAAAGGACTTTTGGTTTTTAGAAACTAGGTGACCAAATGGCTTGTGTTTTTGACTCACAAAAGTCAAAAGACCCAAGCTATTTAGGACACTCTTTTAGACAACACAAAACAAACTCTTTAGGCCACTTAAACTCAGAACCCTACAATTGCTTAAATCAAATAAGCACTTTTGGGTTTCTTAAAAACCTCACAATTTTGAACTCAAAAATGATCTATTTCAAAAACTTTAGAAAACTATTTTAAAACTAAAAACTTTCTAAAAACAGCTTAAAATAGCTTAAAAACTTAAGCTAAAGTTAACCCAAATACCTTAACCCATGCAAACACCCTTTTTGACCCGTTTTAAGGTTATCCCAAACACCCCTTTATCTCAAAACTGTCAAGGCAAAGTGATTTTAAAATCTATTTTAAGCTAATATTTGAAAATCTTTATCCTACTCTTACTTATCCGTTGCACGCTACTTAAACATTTTTAACAACACTAAGAAGTCCTAGCTTAAGTAAGAAGAAATAACTATTTCTCAGCTAGCTTATTACACTAAATATGACAGAATTGAGAGATAAGCTAATATAACACAAAATTATGCAATAAAAACTTAAAACAGCCAAATAACAGTTCTAAACTAATGTATTTGCAAAGATAAAAAGCAAATAAGCTAATGCCTTAAGCTAAAAGATAAGCTAAGTGAAAAATAAAAGAGAATGAAACCTTGGATTTTTTGTTGTCTTCATCACCAAGCACAACTCTTTCTGATGAGTGTCTTAAAATCCCGTCCTAATGGCTCCTAGCCACTAAACCTGAGCTATAAAAGCTCAATAGAGCCTCTTTGGCTTATATCTCCAAAATAGCTCCAAAGTTAATGTTCATGGCTCAAATGACAATTTTTTTTGATGTAAATGGATTTAAGTGAGTAAGTTAATAACTTTTAACAAGTTTCCAGCTGAATTTAAGCTTATTAACAAGAATAAGCTCAAAAGAGCTTATTGAGAGCTTATTGAGTAAAAATAACTTAACTTTTCATTAAAACTGAGAATTAGAATTACATAAAAGAAAATAGCTTTAAAGACAATTAAACTATTAAAAAGCTACACTAAAAACGACTTAAAAACTAACTTAAAACTGAATTGCCACAATGGCTTACAAGGCTTTTATGCAAAGAAAATACAAACTAGTCTTTAGTTCTCTCTTCTCGTTATCTTGTCTTGTGGTTTTCTTGTAGACACAACAAAACAGGATGTTTGTTTTGTGAGAGTGTTCACAGCTCTAAATCTTGGCCTATATTCCTTCCAGAAATCAAAGTCTTAGTCCGATCCGAATAAGCCTTGGGGGGTGTGGATTGCCAACATGCACCTTTGTAAACTTGGAAAGGTGTTGGAGGAGGGGAAAATGAATATCCATGGTGGTGAATTTAATAGGTAAAACGGTTATGTTAACCTTGATAGTTTTGGGGGGAAGAAAGAAGGCGGAAAAGGTGTTAGGGAATAAACAGAGTGTAAGTTTGGTATTATGGCAACATAAAACCCCTCCATGGTACTTGTGTATTGCACCCGTCGTCCTTGTGGTTATATAACTTTGGGGACTTGGCAAAACAAGTCCCCAAGAGTTATATAACTAGTTGCAACACTCGTCCCTTTGTGTATACAAGTATGGGGACTTGACAGCTTTTCCCCTTCTAGTGCAACTTTGCTTAATTAGCAATTTAACCCTTCTTTTCTTTTCTCCTCTTTTCTCATATAAATATAAGTTTAGGGGTTTGGCAATTTCAACCCTTAAACTTATATTTCTTGGTGTGTTGACTTTTTGGCTTCGGGGTTGACTTATGGCTTGACAAACATTGAGTTGACATTTTAGTTGACTAGTTGACTTATTGACTTTCCCCTTTTGATTTGGCTTTGTCTTTACACAATCTTTCCATTCCGAGTCCGGGTTTTGGTCGTTTTGGCTTTGTTTTCGTCTTATTCTAGTTATACCGTTCCTGCACAATACAATTACACAAAAAACAAGCGTATATTTGGCATTTTAAGTCCGTTTTTGGTTATTTTAGCTCGTTTTTAAAGGTAAAAGGTATGTGTAATTAAGCACATACCAAGCATTAACATCAATAAGAGCAGCAGTAATACTAACAACATCAAGAAGACTTTTAATCCTAACAATCCTCCCCTAAACTTGATATTCTTCTTCAAAATCATTAAGTTTCTTCATTTAAAAGCTTCATAATCACCAGAAGGATGCTTCCAAACACTTTATTGATTCTTAAGTTATTTTGTGAGAAGTTTAAGAAGCTGATATGCCATTTTACTGAAATAATCAACCTGAAGCTTCTTCTTCAGCATATCTGTAATTGTAGGTGGTGTAAGGGGATATCTCTTTTCTACCAGCATGTAAATCATTCCAGATTGCAAACTCAATCAATGTACTCCACATGAGTCAAATAGCTTCCAGCTCAAAACTTTATACCTTTGTTGTAACTTCTAGATTTCATCTTCTACATGTGGTTCAAACATTGTCTTCAAATCATTCCATAATACCAAATCCAAGTCTTCTATTGGTCTTGTTGATCCATATCTAGCTTTTACCAACTTGTACAAGTCTTCTAAATCTTCCTTGTTAAAACTTTTAATCATTTGACTAAATATCCTATACATTTAAGACTTTCCATCAGCTTTCATTATTTGATAATAGCTTTTCTTTCCTTCTTTATGAATCTTCCAGCCAACAATCTTTGGAAACTTAGTAGCTAAAGGTACAACATCAATTGCAACCTCTTCTTCATCCGCAATAACTTCCATTAGACTTTGAAGCTCTGTTGTGTCTTTATCCTTATCCACCTTCTGCTTCTTATACTCTCTTGTTCCAAACTCTTTCTCCTGCTCTCTTTGATCTACCTATCACACCAAGTCTGTTCATAAATCCACAAACATGTATGCGCCTATTGAAAGCCTTTGTCAAACTTCTTTGAGTCAGTAATCAAAGTCTTTAGACTTCAAATCTTTGTGCTTCCAACCTTCCATGTTCTTAAGATAAGTAATCATGGTCTTCTTCTGTTGAGTTTTGGTTGGTGGTTTGTTCCTCTTCTCCTCTACTCTTTTAGCTGCAAAGTGGTTTTTCTTCTTTCTCTATGGGAGGTTCTTTAAACAAGTGCAGTTTTCTTCAATTGTAATCTACTCTTGTTCGTACCACTTGCCTTCTTTCACCAACTGGTAATCCACATCAGCTTTTGCTTGAATGTCAACCCAGCAATATGGCTTCCACATCAATATTTTCTTCTTCAGCTCTGGGAATTCTTTCCTCTTCATTAATGTTGCTTGTATGTTAAGTGCAATCTCTCAACGAGCATGATTGAACTTTCTTCTTTGTAGGCTTCACAGGTTCAGGTTCTATCATTTTCCCTTTGCCTTTGTCCTGAACTTCTGCCTGTGATGGTTGTTGTGAAGATCTCGTTATTGTAGGTGTACCCAGCTCAGTAATAACAATTCCTTTCCTTGGAGTTGGAATTGTAGCAGTTGTTGTTGTAGCAGCACTAACCTTTATTGAAGCACTGGCAGCACTAACTGGTACACTTGGCTCTTTTATAACATCCCCTTTTACCTTGGGTTTTACACTTTTCAAAGCTGCAAGTGCTTGAGCCAAAGTAACTTCATCAACAGTTAAATTCACACCTTTAGCAGCAACTTCTTGTTCTGTAAACACCTCATCACCAGTCAAAGTATCCACATCAAATATCTCATTATCAGCATCATCTTGAACATTAACCAGGGTAATGTCTTCATCTGTATCAATAACATTAATCCTCCTCCTCTGTTTGGATGCATCCTCACCCAAATCTTCTTCATCACCAGAGGATTCTACCCTTCTAGACATACCAACTTTGTGTAACCTCTTCAGCCCATATTCTGACCCTTTTTCTTTCAAGCTTCTCAGTCCCCAACCTTTCAAATTAGCAATTTCATTTTGTTAAGTGGTCTTTGTCTTCTCCAAATCAAGAACCCTTTGTTGTAAATTGGTACATAGTTCCATCAATTCCTTTAGTTTAAGACTATCCTCATCACTTCGAAGTATGTTACCTCTTACGAGCAGTGAATCATTAGAATGTTTAGATACATTCTTAAACCTAGTTTGAGCAATTGTATCCCCAAGTTTCTTGGTCACCTGACCACCACCTAAAGTAGTTCCTAGGGAACTAGATTCATTAGTGTAGCCTTGATCGGTTCTTGTTATGTTACCATTCCTGCTCTGCTAATTATAGGTCTAATATAGAAGCAGTAATGGTAGCCCTCAGCCAAACGTCCACCCAATCTCCTTATGGGAACAAACCGCATCCTGCAACAATGGTCTGTAGGACCACTAGCTGGGGCACCTTAGTGTCCTTTCTTTTCAGGCTTCCTAGGTTTTTTGGAGTCTTTTGAGGATAGAGAATGTTTAATAGGTTGAGTAATGTAGATGTGTGATGGGGATCAGTTGGAATTGCTGAACCTTCACCCAATTCTTATTGGTTTTGTACCACTATTGTTGGAAACAAAGGTGTTACTCTACCAGAAAAACCTTTGCCTACCCTTTTCATATTTCCAAATATTTTCTTAGTATGAGAGGGTGCATCATAAATTCTCTTGTGAGTTGGCCTTCCTTCAAGTTGTTGATCCAAAAACACTTGTACAAACCTTGGATACATCAAGAATTTGCCAAACAAATTATCCAAGTTTCTAACCATAATTTCAAAAATGTATTTTGAAAAGTTAAACTTCTAATTTGTAGCTAAGCAGATAATTGCAGATGTCATAGTGCTACTAAACTCATTCCATGTAGTAGTCTTTGGACTTAGACATTGTAAAATAGTATGAATCAGAAATTTCTATTGTGAGGAAAAGAATGCCTTATAGAAAGTAAGCTTTTGTGAAATCTTCTCATACCCCATCCTTGTAAGTTCTTCAAAAATGGTAGAGTTTGGTAAACAATCAATACATTTAATATCTTCTAGTTGAAGATCTCTTCTAGCAGTTGATTCTGTGACAATTATCTTCTTACCATCAACTAGGGCATGAAATGGAACTACCCCATTAATAGTTTTGGCCTTGACAGTAGACTAGAATTGTTCAATACACAAAGTATATATAGTGGATATTTTAAAACTAGTTTTAAAGCATATTTATAGTTGATGCATCAAAAATCCAACAATTGTTCAAACCTCACTCACTTTCTTGGTTTAGGACAAAAATGTGTGACCATATTGGAGTATTCTGCAAACTTTAATTCGCCAATTTGTTGGGTATTGATAATGGATGATAAAATGAGTTAGGGTTTGTAGTTAGAGAGTATTTGAAAGATTGAAATCAATTAAATGATTGATCTGAAAACACCCTTAATCGAAGTTATGAAAATACCCTCAACAACATTAACTTAGAACCAACAGTAGTAACCCAACAGTAGTAAGTTTATGCCTAGCAGCATTAACTTAGAACCAGCAGTAGTAAGTTATGCCTAGAAACATTAACTTTGAGTCACCAGTATTAACTCTAATTCCATTCCAAAAAGCTTTTCCATCATGAATCTAACACTTTATGCTTTTCTTGTGATTTTCCCTCCTTTGTTGCATCCAAAGCAACATAGCCTTCATCTATCCTCGTCATAGTTTGGAAGATAGGACATTTCCCTGTCATGTGCCTTGAGCATACCACTATCAATCACTCGTTGATGTGTAAAACTCATTTGTGGATTGCCTTGGCACTTAGATAAAGAAAATTAGTTTCTTTCTTTGGGACCCAAGCCATCACTAGACTTAAATCTGCCTTTGGTGCTTATTAATATAATCAAAGTTCTTAAATGATTGATGCACTGTTGTGTTTAGAAAACATGGTCTAAAAACATTAGTCTTTGGTTCCAAACCTAACAAACAAGGCCTAACAGCATTAAAACTATTCCCTTAACTACTAGTTTTTTTGCCCTAGCATTATTAATTTTTTTATCCACTAACAGTAATAACCCTTTTGATGAATATTACAGTTTTTTGAATGATGTGTTTCTTTATGAATGGGCCTCTTAACAGTTGAATGTGCTGTTTAGAAAGATATGACATTGGTCTAGCATCAATCCAATAATTGTTTTCGATGAGCCATGCATAACTTGTCTAGCAGTATTAACTGATACTAAACCAGACTTCATTAGTACTGCTCTTGGAACTAAGTTCTTTTTAGCACAGGGGTGAGTCTTTTTAGCAAAGTTTTGATGATTCACCTTTGAGCATTGTTCCAAACAGGTTTTACCATCCTTTGATTTGAAACAAATTTGATGGTTAATTGCAAAAACTTGCAAAAAATCAAAGTCATCCACAGCCAAAACAGTCCATATTAAACATCTCAAAATTGCTTTCTAGTTTTAGAGGACAGTCATAATTTCTACCATTTACTTATGATTGCCTCTTGGACTTGATGTTTTTGCCTAGTATCTCAAGTTGTTTAATATTTTCCATAGCAAATTTTTTTTCTCTTGTTGCTTAGGTTTGACAAACTCTATCTTAGCAATACTAGGCTTAACTATTTTCTTCTCAGTTTTAGTTTGAGACACATTTTCTTCCTCACTATCTGACACCCATTCTTCAATAATTGGGGCATCATCATTCTTCCTAACTACCTTAGGCTCTTCACTAGACATAGCTTTAACTGTTCTTGAACTGCAAGTTCATATAACCAAACTCATCTAAACTAAGTACAAGATAAATTCAGTGTTGGAGTGCATGAAATTCCCTGTGTAAGGAGTGAACTGCATTATATTTTTCATAGCCTAAATTTTTCTTGCAATTATCAATAATCTGACACTCTATGAGCTTGTTTAAACTTTTATATGCATTTTCAAATTTATCTACATTAAACTAAATGTTATCTTTTTCTTTTTGAATTTTTTCAAGCTTCTTCCTAAGCTCTCTAATAGTTATTTCACCTACTTGAATATCCCATTTTAAGCCATTAATTTTTTCTATATAAACAGACTCATTCTTTTTATAAAATTCAAGTTTTTCTTCCACTGATTCTAAACCTGTTTTATAACTTAAAACCATTATACTAGATTTCTCTAAATCTCTTAATAGTTGATCATTTTGAGATTTAAGTAATTTAACAGTTTCCATACAACATTTTGAACAATTTGAATCATTGGATACCTTTGAGTCAGAACTTGAAGATGAATAAGCCATGAGTGCATAATTAGACCCTTCCTTTGCCTGATTACTCCAGTCATATCCACCAAGGCCATCACATGACACCAAAGCTGTAAAAGTAGATGTTTTCACAGGCACACTCCTTCTTGAGCTTTCCTTGTTCTTGTTATCTTTATTTCTTGGAGCTCTACACTCCCTAGCAAAATATCTACTCTTGTGGCAGTTGTAGCACTCCACTTTGGACTTATCAAAACTAATAGTCTCATTTCCATTAACAGTAAGCTTCCTTCCTATATTCTTCAAAAACCTTCTAGCCCTCATAGTCAACATGGCCATTTGCCATCTTAAATCCATCTCTTCTATGTCATTAGGATGGATTTGTTTCAAGTCCTCATGTGTAAGTTGAGGACTATTTGGTTGACTAGCAAAGAATGAATAAATAACAGCATCACTCAAGTTATCAATATTTGTAGAGTAAGCAGTATTAACTTGAGTGCTAGCAGTAGTAACTCCATGAGCAACATTAACTACTTCATTAGAGCTGCTAGTGTTGTTATTTGAAGAGGACATAAAAGCCATGTTTTGTGTGCTTGAACTTGAGCTAGACATCCCTTTAACTTCTGGTTCATACACCTTGAGGTTGTTATAGAGATCATCTATGCTCATTGTTTCTAACTCAGCTTTAATTCCATACCTACACAAACAGCATGTGTGTTCCACTCAGGTGACAAGCTTCTTAGTAACTTTTGATTAACATCTTCTTGTGAAAGCTTTTCATCCAAAAGCTCCAACCGACTCACAAGCTTTTGAAGGCTATCAAAGGTTTGATCAAGCATCTCTGAGCTTGGAGCAGTAAAGTTTTCATATTACTGCTTTAAGAGATTTTTTTGAGTCTTCTTAGTAGCTGCATTCCCACCAAATCTCTTTTTTACAGCTTCCAGCAACAGCTTAGCATCCTTTATAGAGTTAAACTTTAACTGATTTTCATTAGGAATGCCATCATTAAAGTACTTCTAACCTTCACTTATAATCTTCATCTTAGCCTAATCTTTCACGAGATGAAAATAGTGCATCATATTGTAACACCTTCCACAACTTGTGTTTTTACAATGTTGCACATATCATTATGACATCCCACAATGCATAGTCTAATATTCACTGATGTATTGTTGTAATCCTCATCATTTATCCTAAAGCACTAATGGACAAATAAGAAATCCTCATATAATCTAAGAATCATAATAAATTATAAAATATAAAAGACGAAGTAAAAATATAATATATTAAATGGTAAGAATATATATTTTAATAGAAAGAAATTAGAGACTATTACATGAAATGAAATTAGTAGAATAGTATGATATAAAAATTATTAATTTAAACCTCTATTTAACTCAAAACTCACCCTGGTTTAAGCATGGGAAACTTTTTGGATAGCATCCACCATGTGAGTGCATATTCTTAAGTCCTATCTTCTAGCAAAGTTTCTCAAAGCAACAAGCTTTGATACCACTTGTTGGTCCTACTTTAATAGATCGAATTCCTTAAGCTTGTAAGGATTAGTTATATTAGATAAATCTAACACAATTATAGTAGAAACTTTATTTAAATGTATTAAAGATTATGCGGAATCTAATCTTTAATATTAAGAAGAACTATCAATGAAACAGTAAAATATGAACATATAATTCAACAAAACAAAAGCTCCAATATTATTAATACGAATACTCTCAAAGTATTAGGGTTACAAATACCTTGAAGCTATAATAATTCTATGAATGACTCGTATTGGTATGGTGCGTTGTGTATGGTGCGGTTCATCAATCTCTATGGCCCTAACGCTTCCTTTTATAAAACCAAGGAGTCCTTAAACGTTACAAATACTTTCCTAATAATCATAATCTTCAACAAATAACTTATACATACTTTTAACAAAATATACTCATACAAATCACATAGAGCAGTACTAACTATACTCACAGTACTAACTACTCTTCACTACAGCATTAACTTCTTCACACAAAACTTTACTAACAGTAGTAACTTTTGTACTAGCGGTAGTAATTTTACACTAGCAGTACTAACTGTGTACTAGCAGTTGTAAATTCACCAGCAGTCTTAAACACTTAGAATAATTTTCATTGAAATTCTCCAACAGCACTAACTTTGACTGAGCAGCATTAACATCAATAAGGCAGGCCTTTATTGTAAATACTAACACCATCAAGGAAGACTTTAATCCAACAAGTAACACTCCGGACACCTTAATTATTCCCTGCACCCAATTTGGAGGTGTTACAACAAGTTGGCGCCCCCACGCGTACCCAAAAAACTTATCACCAAAATGAGCAAGTTAGTAGAACGCCGTATTGCGTCCTGTAAAAGCAAATAATTTTAAAGTTTTGCCAAAATTAAATGCTGAAATTAAAAACTGATAACGTCCAGACAAGTTCGATACGGCGTATCCATAAGTGTTTAATATGGCGTATTGAGTGTCTGGGAAGACAGTACTCAATAAAACAATTAAAATTACAATTCAAACAATTAAAAATGACCGGGTTGTCTCCCGGTAAGCACTTTTCTTTTAGCTAGTCTTTAAGTTAGACTTTTTCTTTCCCTTCTTCATTTATCATCGGGTGTTGCCATAACCCATCCCTCATTAATGATACCCAAAAGTTCTTGATAAGCGTCAAGGTTGTCCTTTGAGTGGTTGAGGTACTCGAACTCTTTTATGACAATGTACTCTTCGTCAGCATTGAATGAGTACTTCATCATCTCGAATCTCCTGATTTTGTAGATAAATGGTTCATGAGTGGGATCATCCTAGTGTTCTTCATGTACCTGATTGTCTTGAGTATTATCAGCGTTGCTTGTGTCATAATTTCTACCAAAGATACGGTTAATATCAAGATAAGGTTCATGAGCTTTTTTAGTTTTAAAGTTTACATATGGTCTTTGGCCATAACTTTCCAAATGAGTGAATGGCGTGACTTCATGAGCATTTATCTTCCACCAACATTCTTGTAGTTTTACTAGCATATTATAGTCTAGTTTGTGGAAGTTCTTGATGCGGTCGTTGTTAGACTTCTACACGAAGTTTTACAACTCCCTAGGCAGAGCACCTAATCGTTGTAGTAGTAGTATAGGCAAGACTTGGGGGGTTGTTATCGTTCACTTGAGGAATAGGTTGGGAAGGCTTGATCACGGTCTAACAGAATTCTAAAGGTTGAGAGAGGATTCTTTTTGTATTTTTGTATTTTGTGAAAGCAGGTAAAATCATATATTGGAGAGGTTGGTTTGGTTTTAGCTATAAACTAAATATAAATCTAAACTACTGGTGATAACAATATAATAAAAGACAGTGTTTTATTAATCATGTATTACTCCCTAGATTGCTTCTCCTAGTGGTTTTGCTTGTCACACATTGATGATCTGTTTAATTATTTTCCTAAGTCATGAACAAATTACAAACAACCCGCCGACTACTTAGTATTCCATTAAAGCAACGCACAAGTAAGGTAGTATGAAGATTATTACAAGGCCCCTATGGGTACACTAAGTGCATGTGAAATATATTAAATTTAGATCAACCATATTAGGGGGCAAGGTAGTATGAAGACTGTTACCCGATGGTATTCTTTCTACACAATCATATTTTCCTAGACATATCAACAGCGATACAGACAAAAGCTGGTTTTCTAAGACCTAACATGCACATCCATCACAAGAAGAAACACCACTAAGATCTACATTCTAGGTTTCATACAATCATAAATAAACAACAAACAGGCGGTTTAGCCAAGCATCTTTATAGATAAAGCAAGAACATACATAAATCAAACAACACATAGAACAATTGAATGATAAAATAAACCTTACTAGCATAAAAAGATGATTGGAAGAAAGTACAATAGGTTTTTTAATGCCCTAAATTACATCCCCCTAACACGAGCTGCTAAACAGAACTAGATAGGGTTGTACCCTCCTCTTTTTATTCTAAAGTTACACACTCAAAACCCTAAATTCGGGTTTGTATATATAGGAAAATCGCTATGATGGCGTCGCGTTTTAATCGTGACGCCATCATGAAAGAGAATATTCTAGATAATGGGCTGGGATATATTCCCTAACGCCATCGTGGAATCTGTGAGACCGTCATGGTCTTACGTTGTGAAACGACGTCACTTTGTATCTGTGATGCCGACTATAGCCACATGTAAAGGAAATACTTAAGCAATTTGGTGTAGGTCAGTAACTTATATCCGTTTCTCTCCACAAAGAGCCTAAGTCACCTAATTTCTTCCAAATGCCTTCCAGAATCAAAAAAACCCTGAAAAGATCGATAAATACCTATATTGGGAACATAAACACATGATTTAGGAGGTTAAACGGCCCTGAAAAAGTGTATAAAATACGATAAAATAATAAGAAAAACATCATCAATACCCCTACACGTGGATCTTGTCCTCAACAATAGCTTCTCAACCTAAACAATAACAACATGAGGTCATTTTACCTACTCTTTAAAAGTATATTACAACACTAAATAACGCAAAAAACAACCCTTCAAGAAAGACCTCGTAATTAACAACACAAAAGTATATACCCTACACCTCACAAAAGTGATAGAGATTCTCTCTTCACATTGTGGTGTATAATAAATTATAACGAAAAGGGAAAATGGAAAATCAACACTCATTACCTGTCATAGCATAACAAATTACCATAATCTTGTAAAGGTTCAAACCCCTCCACCAGCTAGTGCAAAGCTTTATTTCAATTACTATCTAAGAGGTCTTTTAAACAGGGTTGTGGGGTGAAGTGTAAGATAACATAAAATGGATAACAGGGAAACGATAGATACATTTAGGTTATTTATGGTTGAATTGGAGTGAAGGGTGAGCAATTATTACACCAATACACACCAAAACCAAGCCACTTTGGTTTGGCGTTGCTAAGCCAAGAGTCACAAATGATCTACAAACTCTACATACTCTACATCCAAGCTCTTTCTTTTTCTTTTCTCATTTTTCCCCGAATAACATAATACATCACATGGGGTTTATAACACGTACCCCTAGACTTGAGCTTTTACATGCTCGATATTTACAATCTATCTAATGACCCAATTTAAGGTGGATTAAAATAACATGGAGATCACTTAACAAACATATAGGGTTATTGACTTAACTTTTCTAGGCCCTATTCTTGCCCGCGAAATAAATACTACCATAAACCCAATCGTCCCGAAAATATACATTACAAGGAATAAGACTTAACAACCGAGTACTCAAATAATTAAGCTATGCGGATTAAAACACAATAATGTAGCTAACGAGAGTACCATACCAGTAGGCAACTGCGATTTGAGGTGTATCGATTGGTATTAAGGTGACAAGGCTCTTCCAATAATAATCTGGAATCCACCAAAAATTAACAAAGAACCTCCAGTGAAAAAGGAACGGCTCGGAGGGTTATACTAGGGGTAACCATGCACTAAAGGTGAGTGCATGTGCAAGGTAGTGGAAAGTTACAGTGACCGGAATGTGACCATGAAATACCAATTACAAGTTTATAAACATGGGTAATACTAAATGCCTCTTATCAAGCAAATCCTGAAACTTACTATGGCTTCTACGGAATGCATTCATAATAACAATACTAGAATTTAATACACTACCGGGTACAACTCATATTTAATTTTACTAACACCAGACCTTTCCAAAATAGGTTACAAGTCAATGCATACATTCTGTAACGCCGGAAAAGACTTGCAGCAAGCCTGCAGATCAACCTTAACTCCAAACCGTAAAGATAACATCATCTTGGTTAACCAATGATGTACCAATCGAATTCCTAAAGAACTAAAGCTAACCCACATATTTTATGAGTGAGAATTTTAAAGGTTATTGTGCAGTCATATAAATCACTATCCAAGAGACCGCTATTAATATCGGTTTTCATCGGTATGTTTTATTAAAAATTATTTAAAATTGGGTAAAAAAATACCTCTTATGCTATTGTTTCGATATAATGATTGTGACTATTCACACTGTATAAAATACGTATAATATATAATAAAATATTAAATATATATATTTAAGGTCTATAAATCAACAAGAGCAAGATACCGAGAAGTAGTATAGAAAGTTCCCACCCGTGTCGTTAATCCCCTAACGATGCTGGAATGGAAAATCGATACAATCGAAAATTTGAGTTGAAGAAGGAATCTGATTTAAGAAGAGAGTGGAAAAGTCAAATTAAACAAAACACCAAAAAAGGTTTGAAGAAAAACCTAGAAATTACAAAGATTTAAAAAACTAAGAAAACGAGAGCCCGAATCCCGAACCAAAGGGGGAAAAACCTAAAATCTTTAAAAATAACCCTACGAAGAAATTTTTACTTCTAAAAGTACTCTAGGGACTAAATAACTATAGAATGAAAAAAGACTAGACCTAGAAACTGAGTTCGTTTGACCTAAAAACAGTCAAGACAAAATCCCGCAGCCAGTAAACGAAACATCCGGACCGTTCTTTAAAAAGTAAAAAGTTGTAAAAATGACCCTACGAAAATTTTTATATTTTTTCTACAAACTAGATGACAAAAGAAAATTTTCTAAAAAAGCAAAATATTTTTTTGATAATTTTTGTATTTTTTATGAATTAAATAAACTTTTAACTAAATTAAATTATAAAAAATATTAAACTATTTCGAAAAATTCTGAAAAATTTTCTAAAAATACTTTACACCTTGACAGTCCTACGAAAAATAAGAAACACAAAACAGCTTAAGTAATAAGCCCGAAAATAAGCTATTTCAGCTTATAGGCTTATGGAGCCAAAAAGTGTATAAATATTAATGCCCTTAGATCTTTTAACAGAAAAAGACCCAAGGCGCAGTGGGTAGAGTTGTGTGAAAAGGTATCGTATCTTGCTTGGTCCGGGTTCGATGTCTGTGCTCACACGGGCCAAGTGTCTTCCCCTTTTTTTTTTTTTGAAAACTCAAAGAAGCAAAGTTGTTAAGCTCGTGGGGCTTAACAACTTTGTCTTCTACAACTTTTTGAGATAAGCCCTAAATAAGCTGAAAAATTAGCTTAAAGTTGGCAGAAATGCTTAAAGTGACTTATAGCTAAAATGGCTTAAGTCATTTTGCTTGGGGCGAAATAAACTAAGACACGGGTAAATAAACTAAAGTGAGTCTAAACTAATCTAAAATAAGCTTAAAAGGCTAGAAATGCTAAACCCTAATAGCTGTTCGCGGTGGGACAGCTTATGATGGACTCACAGTGAACACTAAAAAAAAGCTTAAAAAGGCTAAAAAGCTACAAAGGCAAAAAAACTCTGGATAAAGTTATTGGACAAATAACTGGGAAAGTAAAGGCTCAATAGCTTAAACAACTATTTATACTATCAAAAAGCTAATAAAGCTAAAATAAGGCTAGTGCCATAAGCTAAATAGCATAAAAAAAAAGCACTCCCTACGACTATAAGCCATGTGAAAACAGACAAAAGCGCAAGTTTGTGCTTAAAAAATAAGACACAAATGAGCTTCCAAGGTCTGAAATATCAAGAGGCTAATACAAGACTTATTGGCTCATGAAAAAACCAATAACTTGGTCTTAAATGCTCTTAATGGCTGAGAAAATAAGCCTAAAGTCTCCCCTTTGCACCATGGAGCTTTAAAGGCAAATCACAAGGGCCTTATGTTGAGACATCTATTATAAGCGTCAAATATGCTCTAAACAAACAAATTAGCTTAAAGCAGATTGAGTGTTCTAGCTAAACAAGCTTGTGCACCAATTTTTTAGCCTTTAAAAACCATTTTAGGCTTGCTTATTTCAGAGGTGAATAAAGGAGTTGTAGATTTTTAAAAACTGTGACACTAAAACCTGAGGTGTGTTTGTTGACTCACAAAGTCAAAAGACAAAGGCAGTGGTAGGTGTTTTTTTAACACACATAAAACACACTTTTGAACCTTGAAAAACTCAGCACTCCCAAGTGCTATAACTAAATAACACTTGTTGACCCCTTTATTTAAATCACAGTTCAAAGAAGATTGTATAAACTTCTACTTGAAAAAACAATTTTTCCCATAAAAAGACAGACAACTAAAAAAAGATAAAATAAAGATAACAATAAGCAAAAAATACAGATAAAAGGAAAAAGACGAAAAAAAAAAATATTAAATAAAACTTAGCCCGCCCCACTTTCCGCAACATAAAAATGAGGCGGCAAAAACCAAAAAAACAAGACAAAAAAAACTAAATAACCTTTTACAAACAGCTTTAAAGTACTTAAAACTTGTGCTTAAACTGACTAATGACCCTACCCCCAAATTCAAAAAACCATTTTTGACACCGTCTTTAGGCTTAAGCCAAACACTACTTAATAGTGCTGACAAAACTAAAATAAACTTGAAAACTGATTTAAAACTATAATAGACTAATTCCTTTTATCTACTTCCACTAAGGTTAACCTTCTTAAGCTAGTGATCTCTAAAAATCCTAAGCTTCTATTATAAGAATACGCACTTTCTCTACTACTTATTCTACTTACGTTTTTACAGAATTTTAAAATGAAACCTAACTTGATTCAAAATAAAACAGAATAAAACTAATACATCTATAAACTAATTAAGAAAAATGAAACAGGATTCAACATGAGATTTCAAAAGAATAAGCAATTTGAATTAAGCTATGAATGCTAGAAAAATGACTTTGCACCTGTGAATGTAGACTCTGAACCTAGCCACTCTATCTGAGTGAGTGGCTTACAAATGTAATCCTAATGGCTTCCTAGCCTCTAAACCAAAGAGCCATAAGCTCAATAAGCTGTTCTTAGCTTATTTACTTCCTGACCTCCAAAGTGGATAAAAGGAACCACAAGTTATCAACGTTTGATGATGTAATGTGTGTAGGAAATGAGTAAATGAATCACTAAAACAGAATTTTAACTAAATTTGAGCTTATGAACAAGAATAAGCTCAAAAGAGCTTATGGAGAGCTTATTGAAGTAAAACATCTTAAAATGGAAATCAAAGTACGAAGAAACTTGAAAACTGAATGTTATTGCTCAAAATGATTACGAACAAGCTGAATTACCAAAAGTACAAGTGATGAAAGCTGAATTTTAAAAACTAAAAGAAAATGCTTGAAAAATAAGAAAAATACAAAAAATGAAAATAAAAACAACTAACGTACAACCCCTAAAACTTCTCTTTCTGTCTTTAATAGTCTTTTATAGGCTGCTTCTGTGTTTGTTGTGAGAGTAAACAGCCCAAAGCAATCTTGACCCTTCAATTTTATCAATCATAGCCGTTGGATTAGGCTTGGGGAATTGTTGGATTGCCAAATGGGATTAGGATTTAAGTGGAGGAGGGGGGAGAGGTTTGACCATGGGGTTTTTGAGGTCAGGGATAAAGAGGAAAGGCAAAACCCAGTGATTTGGTATGTGGGGGAAAAAGGGCGGGAAAAGCTGGTTATACAAAAAGAAGAGTGACAGGGCAAAGGTTTGGGGTTTTGACAGCTTTGGTCCTTCAAAGTTATAAAAGGCTTTGCAAGGTGGTCCTTGTGGTGTTAAAGATTTGGAAACTTGGCAGGATTGGTCCTCCAACCCATATAAGTTAATTACATAGGTGGTCCTTGTGTATTATAACTTTTAGGGGGTTGGCAGATTAACCCCCTCAAGTTATACTTCTCTTGAATTGTAATTTCAGCCCTTGTAGTTTTCCACCATGATACAACAACCATTTTGAATTGGCAATTTCAAGTCTCCTGGAGGGGGGGGGGGAGTTACTATTTTTTCTTCTTTGACTTCTTTTGACTTGACACGTGTCGGTTTTGACTTTGACTTTGACCAGTTTGACTTATTCTGTTTGACTTTTTAGACTGATTGACTTTTCGGCTTTGATTTGCTTTGTCTTCACAGTCCTTTTCCATTTCCGACCCAGGTTTTGTCGTTTTTGGCTTTGTTTTTTCTCCATCCTTTTCTTAGTTATCCGTTCCTCCTAATACCAATTAGCTAAACAAGCGTAATTGGCGATTTAAAGTCCGTTTTTGGTTATATTAGCTTGATTTTAAAGGTACAATGATATAGTGTAATTAAAGCACATACCAAAAATCCCCCATACTAAAGGTATTGCCGTGACCTCACGCAATTTATGAAGTAAACATTTATGAAAACTTGAGAATCCCAACCCCCTCGACTAATAACATTGAAAGTAGCAAAGTGTTCGTTCAAGGGAAACTAAAGAAAAAGCTTCGACGAGTCCCGTTTTCAACCAGTTCTTTTATTCATTACACTAACTATCCTAAATTTTTGGATATTCCTTTTTCTTTTCTTCGACTTTCTGTTTGACTTCCTTTATTTTATTACACTGGATCATAGAATGAGAAACTCTCCATAGAAATAGTCTACGGATGTCTGACGGAATAAAATTCATCGTCCCCCGATTTTTCACTAGATCCAAACCAAGCAATAAAACAAGACATTTGTCAATATAAGTCGAAATGCTACAGCACTCATAAGATGACTTTTTTTTTTGTCACTTTTTAACATCCGCAACATAGTGTATATTTAAATGTGTTACTCATTCAACTCAACCATAGATCAAACTTTTTTCCATAGTCGGATTCAAGATAGAATCATGACTCAAAGCAACAACTTATTATGATCTTGTAACTTGATTTTAAAGAACGAGACTTTAACTGAAGAACTTCTTATTGCAAACATCTTCAATCATTCAATCATAAGGTTCATTGAAGCTCAGGATGCGTTGCTTAGTTTAGAAACACCTACCTAGGCCTTCGCTCCCTAGTAGGATAATCACAACCAACGACCGGTGTTCTTAGTTTGAAACCCACCCCGGATTGCTATGCGTAGTGAGAAAATACACATCAACACCGTTCGTCCTAATATGCTAAGGATTTGTGTCTTAGTTTGAACCTTCCTCCGAGACCTCTGCTTCCTGGTGAGGATAACACAACACAGCAAATCCTAGAAGTAAAGATGTCTTAAGTTTGAACCCCCACCTCGTGGTTAGCAGGAGTGGATATCACATACATCTTTTACTTGTTCCATAATAAGCAAGCAGTATGCTTCATTGTCCATAAATTTCAATATTCATGCTATTTTTGCATTCATACTTCATTCTTAAGCTTCTTTGGCGATTTAACTTTTCGAAATTTTAAGAACAGAAAATCTCGCTCGAAAAAAAAACAAGTCACAAATTGAAGCTTTTTTAAAAAACAGATGGATTGACTTAGTTGAATTGAATTGAGCACTATGATAGTTGATTGAATCTAAAGGGAGGAAAAACCAGCAGTTACTCATAATAAATTTTTTTGTTCAGCACATTAACTTATATTTAACTTCTACACTTCTTGTTCTCACCTTATTAAATTCGTCGCAATCGAATTGTGAAAGCTTAGACTATAAACGGTAAGTTGAGGAAACTATCTAGGCTCAACACGCCCGATCGAAGTCAAAAATTATTCTCATTCTACCCATTAGGAAAGTCAAAACTGTGACAAACACTTAATTTTAGTTATTAAAATTTAAAAATTTTCAAATTTTTTTGTTGTTTTTGCAAAAAATCGGTGGTAAAACAGGGATTACGTGATACACAAGCGACTGCTAGGCAAAAATCCAAAGCCGAAGATTCCCCCCCATACTAAACTAACATGCGTCCTCAGATGTTTCAGAAGGGTTCCTACGCAAAGTCTAAGGCCGTTTATGAATTATGCCAAAAGAAAAACATTAGTCGATTAATTAGATACTGTGATTCCCAAAATGAAGTGATGATGTGAAACCATGTGATACTTGAAGCACGAGAATCTTCATAATCCGGGAAATCCTGACATACAACACAAGCACTCAGACAAAACATGGTACAAACCACGGGTAATATGGAAAATAAAGCCTTCACACATAAAACTCTTATTAGAATAGAAGAAGAAGATAGACTGATAAGCATGGTTGCCACCACACGAAGCGCCTTGTTTTTGTTGACCGATCACAAGAGCTCGACTCGAACCACCCCGAATTCATTGGTTCCGATGGGGAAGCAAGTGGAAATAAAATCAACATCGGACTTTCATTCAATGGTGGTTATAGATAAACATGTAATTGTTATGAAAGTTCCACCCGATGAGATACATCCGCATAAAAAATGATAAATTGAGATGCCGGGATCAAAATGGTTATCTTCATACCTGGTGAGAGAAAAATGGGAGATAACGGGATACGTGAGAAAAGCAAGAAAGACCATACAACCTACATCGAAGAGAGAAGATTGTTCATAAACCTGCTAATGAATACATTCACATTAGTCAGTGGAAGCATTCTACGAATCCCGTGTCAAATAAGAATCCAAATCTCCCGATCGGCTCAATCTTAAATTTTGAAACATTCAAGTTTTGGGAGAGTCATGATTGTGAGTGAGTTCCAATCGCGAATCTCACTCATGATAAAGAGTCACATCTTATCGCAGAGGAAATAGATTGGTTCAAAAGAAGCAAAGATAACGAATCATATTGAGAAAAATCACCTGAGTAGTGGAACTGCACTTACTCCTCTCTTTAAAATGATCGTTATCAACGTAAAAGTCTTTATAATCAGAGAAGAGAATAAATTCAGAATGAGCAGTGTGACTGCCACAAACTAATCTCATCTAAGCATTAAAGCTGAAAGTTTCAGATCGGGAATAGAATTATAAAAAGTATTAGTCTCCTCCAAGAAAAGATTAGAATGGGAGGTAGACTTGATCACGAACTTACGGAAATGGAGTAGGATTATCTCTTAGGGAATCGATCTATAGCAATAAAGAAGATTGACATTCACAATTTTTCACAGAAGGATATCTCTTTGATTGTTAAAAGAAAAACATCATCAATCAGTTCCAACTTCCGGATCAATAATCACCACCACCACTAAGCTGACGATCTCAACATCGGGAGATGATGCATCGACTATAAATCGATATCCTGCACCGTAGGAGAATCGTCATCACTAGAAGAATAAATCATCGTCAGAAGTGACAACAATCTCAGCAAGTTCATTGATGAGCATTAAGAGGGGTGGTATCTTCACAAAGAGGCACATCACACATTTTCGTCTGGAATAACCCTCGTACACATCACTTGGATTTAGGACCAAGTTCCCTCAATCACATAGACTTTATTATCACAGCTATCGTCCGAATTCCGGTTCCGGAATAGTGTCAAAGATTTGTCCCCCCTACTTAGAGAGTTATCAGGATCCTCGATTTTGAACCGGTGGTGATTGCAATGGTATTAGTACTCTTCGTCATCATCGTAACAAATGGAATCTACCAAGGATCGATCTTAGCCGCTTGTTCTTCTTCCGACCCATGTATCGCATTTTCTTCTTCCCTGCTCTCATAGATATGCCCGCTCCAACCCAACACCCCGCAAACGAATTGAGAGCAGACCACCCAACCAAACTACTGATAGAGTATCACTATACACTCGTCTCGCTACACCACCACAACCCTCCACTCGCTCCCACGGACACACACAAGTGAGAGAGGCAACACCGTATTCGAACCCACACACATCGCTCACTCTCGCTCTCTGAGCCCACAACCCTCTACAGAACCACCACACACAACACACTACCCAACCCAATCTCAGCACACACACAACAACCAGAGGACACACAGTTAAGAGCTATATGATCACACTATAACCCACTTATTAATTATTGGGGTATGGGTTGTATTGAGTCAAAAGGTTGTGTAATTTATATATTGTGGTGGGTGGTTAAATCGTGTAGGTTGTGAAAGTAATAATAAGTTTGTTTGAAACAAAGTCATGATTGTTACATACACTTGAGGTTGATCAATCGTAACCGTAATGAGAATCGTTCCCACATAACTCACAAGAGTATGGCACGTATTGTGGTTGTGGAGGATGGTTTGCAACACTTGGAGAATCGTTAGAAGTTACGGAATTGAAACATTGAAATTGTGTTCCTTTCCAAACTTACAATAAAAACAAACTTCATCGCATCATTCCCCACAGGTTGGGATTACGAAACAGACATTGTTGTTGCAAACTTTGCAAGTTTTGTAGGGGCTCATCAATGGTTTGATTTTTGCATGGTTCGGGATTAGAGATAATCGGAACTCTCGAAGGGCAATTATAACCGTAATGAGCACCTTTCCCACAAGACTTACAAGTGCATTGTCGACAAAAGATTCCATCTAACGAATCACCGCACTCGAATCTACAACACAATGGTCAAATGTGTTGAGGACTTGTGAATGGAATTTTCACCGGGTCCCTGAATTAACAACGATTGCTCTCGAGGAGCATAACAACGATGGTATGTCCATCGGATGACATGGAAGTGACGTGGAAGTCATTGAAGGACTTCCACGAAATGTCTTTTGTATTAGAGCACATTCCTTGAGCAATGAAAACCATGAATTGGTCCCCCCACAATTGAGACAAGACAAATTTTCAATTTTAAAGGATCGTTGAGACGAGTCGGGTATTGGAACAAGAATCTTGTCTCCAAGACTCCCTTTTGAACAACCACAGTTTGAAGTGTACAAACTTCCACAAGACGAACATTCTTTAATCGCGTAATTTGGATTCAAGACGATAATCGGAGATGACCGTCATAAGAATTAAACATGAAATAGATAAGAAAAGAATAATGATACGAAGAAAAAGAAATTATTTATGGTTTTTTTTCCATTAATTCACAATCTAATTTAACGGACAAAATGAAGAAGACAACTTAACCTAATAATCTATACTTACTTCAACGGTCACTCTCAAAAATAAACGCACAGTGAGCGGAGGAGATAGGAATTGCGCGAAGCTTATTTCTCCTTTCGGGTCGTAGTTTCCCAACAGAAACAACCTCGCTTAATACCCCACTTAATAGTTTGTTTAACTTATTCAAAGTGAGACCTTACATAGTAAGTGGATCTACAAAAGCAAGTTTTTTAATCTTTTGTTCGAATTGGAACCAACAAGTTCACCGAAATTATTATGATAATACCCTCTGATTGAGAATAATATAATTTTGGTATTTTTACATTATACCAATATGTTAATTTTATTTCTTTTTTATGACAATGTTTTTATATTTTTGGTTTTTTCTTGTTATTTATCTGATAATTAAAACTAAAAGAAATGAAAAATATTTTTTAGTATTGTACTTTTTTATATTTTTAAAATAAAAGAAAATATCACAGTATTCAAACACAAATCCAAAAAACGTAACGATAATCTGCTTCACGAAGCCTCCCCGGACAACGAAGACGTGCGCCAAAAATTGATTGGATGACTTTCAGCACTGTATAAAATATAATAATATAAATAAAATATTAAAATAATAAAATTAAGTCTATGAAAATCAACAAGATCAATGATACCGAGAGCAAGTAGTATAGAAATGTTCCCCGGGGTCGGTTTATTATAATCCCCAACGAGCTGGAATTGAAAATCAGATACAAACGAAGATATTGAGTTTGAAGGAAGCATTGATTTGAGAAGGGGAGAAAGTCAAAATTAAACAAGTAACAACAAAAACGTTGAAGAAAAACCTAGAAAATTAACCATAAATAAGCCACATATGACAAATCAATAGTTTTGAATTTTGATTGATCCTAAATGCATACGACTACAATCGTTATCACACCCCCATGAGTCACACCTTCTGGCTATTTGATTATGTACTTTAGTTCTGGATCTATTGTGTAAGCTTCTGTATATGAAGTAAATTTATGGATAACTACGGGGTAACCGCGTTTTGCAGCGACGAGTACCATGCAATCATGATTTCTGACGAATAATTTTTTAATTATCATTTTCCGTTACAATAACTTTACATATAGCTAGATTTTTATGTTGGATAACTTTATGTATGAGACCATGAGCAACATATTTCATATAATAATAATAGATACTGGAGCGTTGTTGATACCAAAGCGGTTGTGATGCGGTCGTCGTTAGACTTCAACAAGAAGTTTTACAACTCCCTAGGCAGAGCACTTAATCGTTGTAGTAGTAATATAGGCAAGACTCGGGGGGTTGTTATCGTTCACTCGAGGAATAGGTTGGGAAGGCTTGATCACGGTCTAACAGAATTATAAAGGTTGAGGGAAGATTATTTTTTGTATTTTTGTATTTTATGGAAAGAAGTAAATCATATAATTGGAGAGATTGGTTTGGTTTTAGCTATTAAACTAAATATAAATCTACGCTACTGGTGATAACAATAAGATAAAAGACTGTGTTTATTTAATCATGTATTACACCCTAGATTGCTTCTCCTAATGTTGTTGCCTTGTCACACTTATGATGATCTGTATAATTATTTCCTAAGTCATGAACGAATTACACGAACCCGCCGTCTATTTAGCATTCCGTTAGAGTAACGCACAAGCAAAGTAGTATGAAGACTATTACAAGGCCCCTAAGGGTACACTAAGTGCATGTGAAACATATTAAAAGTGGATCAACCATATTAGGGGGCAAGGTAGTATGAAGACTGTTACCCGATGGTATCATTTCTACACAATCATGTTTCCCTAGACATATCAACAGCGATACAGACAAAAGCTGGTTTCTAAGGCCTAACATGCACATCCATCTCAAGAAGCAACACCATTAAGATCTACATTCTAAGTTTCATACAATCATAAATAAACACAATAGGAGGTTTAGCCAAGCATGTTAAAGATAAAGCAGGAACATAGATGAATCAAACAACTCATAGACATATTGAATGATTAAATAAACCTTACTTGATTAAAACATAAGCTGGAGGAAGTACAATAGGGTTTTTAGGCCCTAAATTCGTTCCTAACACCTGCTAAACAAACTAGGGTTCGTACCCTCTTTTTATTCTAAAGTTACACACTCAAAACCCTAAATTCGGGTTTGCATATATAGGAAAATCGCTGTGATGGCGTCGCATTTTAATCGTGACGCCATCATAAAAGAGAATATTCTAGATAATGGGTTGGGTCGTGTGCTCTGACGCCGTCTTAGAATCTCGTGACACCTTCTTGATCATCGTTGTGATGGCGTCACGTTGTATTTGTGACGTCGTCTCCAGCCACTGTAAAGAAATTCTTGAGCAATGTTGGTGTAGGTCCGTAGTCTTGTCCGTTTCTTCTCCAAATGAGCCAAAGTCGCGTGTATTTCCTCCAAATGCCTTCCAAATGCAAAATATCTGAAAAGAAACGATTAAGTACCTATTTTGGGCATAAACACACGATTTAGGGGGTTAAACGACTCTTAAAAAGTGTATAAAATGACACCTCATCAAATACCCCTACACTTGAGATTTGCTTGTCCTCAAGCAAAAGGGCTTTTCTACCTAGACAATAACAATATGAGGGGTCATTTTACCTACTCTTTAAAAGTATTTTACAAGACAACCTTTTAGACCTCGTAATTAAAAGCACGAAAAGTATACACTAGCGCCTCACATAAGTGTTTGGGATTCTCTCTTTCACTCGGGTGTATAATAAATTATAACATAAGGGGGAAACAGAAAATCAACACTCATTACCTGTCATAGCATATAAATTATCATAGGCTTGGTAAAGGATCAAACCTCCACCGCTTGGTGCAAGCATTATTCATTACTATCTAAGAGGTCTTTTAAAGGGTTGTGGGGTGTAGGTGTAAGCAATGTTGCAAAAATCGGCCTAGACGGCCTTGTAATCGCTGATTCCAAGCTACTCGGCCATACACCTTGGAAAATAAGGCAAATCGGGTGAAAAATCGGTCTGGTAAAAAATGGGTCAAAAATCAGTCAAATAGGCCTAATCGGTCAACGAAAGTCAAATATTTTTTTTACAATGTGACTTTGAATTGTTAACTGTAAACTTTTATTATCTATGTCTATGTTTTGAACAATGTAACTTTGAACTCATTTAATTTTAGTGTATTTAAAGTGTTGTATCCATCTCAGACAAGTAACTTTGAAATTTATATATAAATTTTGTAAAACCGATTAATCACCGATTAATCGCGCCTAGACCGATTACATGCTACAGGGTGGTCGACCGCCCGGTTAGCGACTCACGATTTTTGCAACATTGGGTGTAAGATAACATATAATGGAAACGGAAATGGATGAGATACATTTGGGTGGTTTTGGGTGAATTTGGAGTGGAAGGGTTAGCTAATTATTTATATGAATACACGCTGGTTTGGTTGCTAAGCCAAGACTCGGACGAAGATATACAAACTCTACACAACTCTACATCAATCTCTTTCTTTTTCTTTTCTCTCTCTTTTTTGAATAACATAATACATCACATGGGGTTTATAATACGTACCCCCACACTTGAGCTTTTACATGCTCGATATTTACAATCTAACTAGTGACCTGATTTTAGGTGGATCAAAATAACATGGAGACCATCTAACAAACGTATGGTGGTATTGACTTAACTTTTCTTCCCCATTCTTCCGCAAAATAAATACTACCACGAATCTCAATCGTCCCAAAACAATATTTACAAGGATAAGGACTTAGCAACCGTGTACTCAATAATTAACTTGGGTTAAAACACAATAATGTACTAAAAGCGAGTACATATAAGGTAGGCTAAGGCTTTTTTGGTGTAACGATTGGTTTAAGGGTGACAATGCTCTTCATTAATGATCCGGAATCCACCAGAAAATTACGAGAACCGTGAAAAA
This sequence comes from Tanacetum coccineum, assembly GCA_026074375.1. Lineage (NCBI taxonomy): Eukaryota > Viridiplantae > Streptophyta > Magnoliopsida > Asterales > Asteraceae > Tanacetum > Tanacetum coccineum. Next base: position 39,997 of record BQNB010012919.1, read on the forward strand.
GGATAGGCTCTTGCACAAGAGTTGTACTAGGGGTATCTACACTATAATGAGTGATGGCAAGGGCCTGTGGGGCCTAGTTATATGAACGATATAACATTATAACAATTACAAGTTTAAAACATGGGTTAATCCTAATGCCACTTATCAAGCAAATCCTAATACTTGCTAAGCTAGGTCTCGGAATGCATCCACAATAACAATTTCTTGAACTATATGCTACAGGTATCATTATGATTTTTACTAACATCGGGACATTCCAGGATAGGCGAAAGGAATGCATATATGGTCGTATATGACGGAATTAGAAATGCACGCCTGCAGTTCAACCTTAACTGGAAACGGGTAAAGATAAAATCATCTTGGGTTACCAACGATGGGTACCCGATTCTAAAGATCTAAGGGCGAACCTCATATTTTGGGGTGGAATTCTGAGGGTTATTATGCTATTCATATAAATTCCTATCCATAAGACGCTATTAATACTCAGTTTTTGTCGGTATGTGTCGTAAAAAAAATAAATTTGGGTAAAAATTACCTTTTATGTTATGTTTTGATATATTACCCATCATTTTAAGGTAACCCTACAACCAAAATCAAATGGCATAATGAAAGTATAGTTTATAAGGTTATTATCCCCCTACACTTAAGTTGTACATTGTCCTCCAAGTTCTAAAAAAGTACCATTGAAATGATTAAAGGGAAAGAAATCAAGTAAAGAAAATCAGTACTCAGTGGTTTTGCTCAATAATGGAGAAGAAACATGCGATAACTGGTTAAATCATCTTCCAAGAATCATCTCATGAAACTTCCTAAGAGTTACCTGTAATTAAAGACAAAGATAACTATACCAAGCATAAAATGTGCGATAGACAAATATACAATATGAATTTAGGGTTTGACTCGATAAAGCAGTAATATAAGTTTAGGATAGAGTGAATCTGTTAAACTCATTAGGTTTTGCAGGTTTACAACAGAAGAACACATATATTAAATGTTATGCAAGTTTTATTTTCAAAAATAATTAAAAACTTTAAGTTTTCTGAATCTGGGCGTTTGACGCCGTCAGGGTTTATGTGACCCCATCACAGGTGGCGTGGTGACGGCGTCGCGTGTAAATCGTGACGCAGTCTCCAAAGTCTGTGAAAACAAAATTTTTGTTTTTGATGAAAAATTTCCTGCTCTTTATTCCATAAGTTAATTCCTGTATAAATGACTGCATAAAACCTGAGATTTAACAATTCAATCATATGAATCGAAACTAACGCGAATTAATCTAAACAATTCATTTAACATGTTTGAATTTGGTTCAAAAGCCGGATAAATTCTCCTACACTTATTGTTGCAAAATACCTTTGATTGAAATTAAGACGAGGTTAAAGACAAACAAAGCATGATTACAAGATAGTTCAAGCATAATAAAACAAACTATGAAGAATTAAAACACACATGACACTCATAATTTGCGGAAAAAGTAAATTGGGTTGCCTCGAAGCCACACGTACTTACGTGACTTCGTGAATGCTCACGTGCCCACAAATGAGCCATTCCTTCATACTTTCATCCACTTGGTACTCTGGGCCTAGGTTTAAGCAGTTTTGTACATAATTGTTTTTTCATGAGGGTGCCTAAGTCCGTTCATCAAATCGTTTTGGCTAAGTTGTAATAGTGGTGGGACCTTACTCCAATTAAAGTTCTTGAGCCTGGGTATTGTGTATGGCATCCTATATGTGTATGTGTCGAAGATTTTGGTGAATGATACCAATCCCTTGGTGACGTCATATTTGAGCTTAGTGATTTTTCTAAAGGGTTTACCCATCAAGACCTCAGCCATGTCGCTTATGATAAATTCTCCTATGTCCTCTAACACAACAAACTCAGTGATATAGGTGAAAATTTCTACAAATATGTAAACATCCCTAACAATAGCAACTAGGTTCTTTCCCGTCCCTTCTAGTCCTTCTACCATTATTGTATTATAGGCTTTACGTGAGATAATATTCATTGGTAGAAAAGGGTCGAGATAGGCAGTAAACTTCCTAAAGCCTATCATGCATTCGAATGCTAGGTCATCCCCGTCAGAACTGTTAATTATTCTTTCTCGGCGCAATGTTCCCGCGTTTTCATACTCGCTTAATTCCTTAAGAACTTCCTCGTCATCCGAGTCATTGTCAGAGTTAGGAAAGGGAGAAACAAGGGGTGTTTCTCCTGATTCGTCATCGGACTCAAGGTTATTGGCGAAGTTGTTAAGAAATTGTTCAATGCTTTCTAAGTGAGAGTCAACAAAGGCCAAAATTACCTTTAGCTCATGGAGCTCTTGGTTAATTCTTGCGCGCAGCGCAGATGGCAGGACATGACGATTGTTGGTAGGTGGTGGATTCACGTTCTCCATGATAAAGAATGGAATAGTCAATGGGAATTACGAACAAACACACAAAGAAAAGATAGACTACAAGAAAGCTAATATGCGGAAATTAAATCTTACTTGAAAGGATTCAAGCAAGTAGAACTAAGCTAAACTATGATAAAAACCTAACTATTCCTCGGGCGGCGGCGCCAAAAACTTGATGCGGTCGTCGTTAGACTTCAACAAGAAGTTTTACAACTCCCTAGGCAGAGCACCTAATCGTTGTAGTAGTAGTATAGGAAAGACTCGGGGGGTTGTTATCGTTCACTCGAGGAATAGGTTGGGAAGGCTTTATCATGGTCTAACAGAATTCTAAAGGTTGAGGGAAGATTATTTTTGTATTTTTGTATTTTATGAAAAGTAAGTAAATCATATAATTGGAGAGATTGGTTTGGTTTTAGCTATTAAACTAAATATAAATCTATGTTGTTGGTGATAACAATAAGATAAAAGACTGTCTTTATTTAATCATGTATTACTCCCTAGATTGCTTCTCCTAGTGTTGTTGCCTTGTCACACTTGTGATGATCTGTGTAATTATTTCCTAAGTCATGAACGAATTACATGAACCCGCCGTCTACTTAGCATTCAGTTAGTGCAACGCACAAGCAAGGTAGTATGAAGACTATTACAAGGCCCCTAAGGGTACACTAAGTGCATGTGAAATATATTAAAAGTGGATCAACCATATTAGGGGGCAAGGTAGTATGAAGATTGTTACCCGATGGTATCCTTTCTACACAATCATGTTTCCCTAGACATATCAACAACGATACAGACAAAAGTTGGTTTTCTAAGGCCTAACATGCACATCTATCACAAGAAGCAAGACCACTAAGATCTACATTCTAGGTTTCATACAATCATAAATAAACACAATAGGGGGTTTAGCCAAGCATATTAAAGATAAAGCATGAACATAGATAAGTCAAACAACACAGACATATTGAATGATTAAATAAACCTTACTTGATTAAAACATGAGTTTGGAGGAAGTACAATAGGGTTTTTAGGCCCTAAATTTGTCCCTAACAGCTGCTAAACGAACTAGGGTTCGTACCCTCTTTTTATTCTAAAGTTACACACTCAAAACCCTAAATTCGGGTTTGTATATATAGGAAAATCGCTGTGATGGCGTCACGTTTTAATCGTGACGCCGTCATGAAAGAGAATATTCTAGATAATGGGTTGGGTCGTGTGCTCTGACGTCGTCTTGGAATCTCGTAACACCGTCTTGATCATCGTTGTGACGGCGTCACGTTGTATTTATGACGCCGTCTCCAGCCACTGTAGAGAAATTCTTGAGCAATGTTGGTGTAGGTCGGTAGTCTTGTCTTCTCCAAATGAGCCCAAGTCACGTGTATTTCCTCCAAATGCCTTACAAATGCAAAATACCTGAAAAGGAACGATTAAGTACCTATTTTGGGCATAAACACACGATTTAGGGGGTTAAACGACACCCGAAAAAGTGTATAAAATGACACCTCATCAGGTTGTCGTAGCGAGAAATGATAAGCTGATGTGTGTCATTTTGTATTATGCATACAAAAATCGAGTTTTGAAGTATGTTTGATTCTCCAAAACTTTGTTTTAGATACACGTGACATTTACATTTTTCATTTCCGTTTAATACACCTTTTTTATATTTTGCTTTTCCAGAATTTAATAATCAAAACAAGAAAATGTAGTCATAAATGTTTTTCGAGCCATTGTCATATAATGATTGTAATTATAAAAAGTGTTCTTAAACATAAGAAGTTTAATGTTAATTAATTATTGTAACAGTAATCAGTATAATCGAACGATCAATTTCCGCGTTCATTGTATGAAAAAGCTAAGACACTGGTTTGGCTTGCGGGTTTTTTTTAACAACGGAATATTATTAGAACACTAGCAAGAAGCTAGAAGCAAACAATTACAAAGAAATAACCGAGGGGTTCTTGAGTCAATCTAACCAACTAAAATTAGAATTGCATCTAGACCTACACCAAGAGAAAGAGCGAGCCACAATATCGTCCAAGATACGATATTTGGACGGAGGATTAGAACTAAAAATAGAGCTATTGCGAAAGTTCCAAATTAACCACCAAGTGATATAGAAAACTCCTTCTAAGAACATCTTTAGCTTGACCGGGAGATGGAGAGTCATAAGCCAATCCCACCAATCTTCATAAGAGGACATCTCCAAGATATTAATATCCCACCAGGAAGCAATACTGTTGTAAATCTCTTTCACCATAGAACAATCAAAGAAGATGTGGCTAGTAGTTTCAGCCGCAACATTGCAGGTAGAACAGAAGATAGAGGCAAGATCCATACCTCTACGAGAAAGATTGAAGCGCGTGGGAAGGTTATTCATTTTGACTCTCCAAGCGAGTATGTTAATTTTTTTGGGGACGGTCTTGATCCAACGAGTTTTGGGAGCAGCCACCATAATAATATGATCATCAATGAAATTTCGAACCGAGGCAATAGAAAACTCACCATTACCTGATAAAGACCAATTTCAACAATCACACATGTTAGGGAGAATTAAACCCTCCACTTTTGAACATAAGTCTGAGAGCTGCTGTTGTTTCACCCCGCCTCTCGGCATACGTCGAAGCGAAGAACACAAATCAGATTGAGCAACTCTTGTCGCCACCGTAACTTTCTTATCAGATTCAAGGGCGTATAACCTGGGATAAAGAGATTTGAAAGGAACACCATCCTTCCAAGAATCTTCCCAAAACAAAGTATTCTCGCCATTACCCATTTTTTTCTTAGTAAAACCAAGGAGATCCATCCCTTTATTGTGAAGAAGAGAAACTTCTCGAATAATGTCAATCCAATTAGACGAATAGCAAGCTTTTTGAAGACAACCAAGCTTGCCGTCCATACCATGAATAGCTTTAATTACCCTGGACCAAAGAGAGGACTTTTGAGAACTAAAACGCCAAACCCACTTAAAAATGAGGGCACAATTTAAAGCGAAGAAACTCGAAATACCTAGACCCTCTTTCTCCTTAGAAACCAAAACGTTGTCCCATTTAACAAGCGACATCTTCTTGTCAAAAAGCTCAACCCCATTGAAAAAATAACTTCGAATTGACTCCATTTTCTTGAGCACCTGTAACGGAACTTTGAACATCGACATATAATAAATAGGCATCGAACCCAAGACCGATTTCAGGAGCGTTAATCTTCCTCCAATAGAGAGAGTTTTCATCTTCCACTTCGAAAGCCTACAAAGAAGTTTGTTGATGATCTCGTCCCAAGAGTTAATACGCGTCATTCGACCACCAACTTTGACACCTAGGTAATTAAAAGGAGCTTTAAGAGTCATACATCCAATATTTGCAGCAGCTCGAGTAACCTTAGAGTTTTCCATGGCAACACCCATAATCTTACTTTTTTGCATGTTAATACGCAATCCTGAAGCACGGAAAAAACATTCTAACACATGGACTATAGTGTTAATATTTGATTCCCCCCATTGGCCTAAAAAAGCCACATCATCCGCGTAAAAGAGATGAGATAATTGCAGAGAACTATCTAAGACAACTCCTTCAAACCTGCATTAACAACTTTTTGAAATGATAAGTGAAGACTTTCCATGACCAAGATGAAGAGGAAAGGGGATAAGGGGTCTCTTTGTTTGAGACCTTTATGGAATTGAAATTCAGATGTTGGACTTCCATTAACAATAATCGAACCCCTGGATGATCTTAAGCAACTTTGAATCCAAGCACACCAACGATCACCAAACCCGAACATCTTTAAAACATCATCCAAAAAATCCCAACGGACATAATCAAAAGCCTTCTCGAAATTGACTTTAAAAATCATGGTTTGTTTCTTCTTGGCTTTACACCAATGAATTAACTCATTCAAAATAAAAGGGCCGTCTAGAATTTGCCTATTTTCAATAAAGGCAGATTGCACTTCATTAACAAGGTTTCCCAGGACACACACTGAACGGTTCGTTAAAATCTTGGCGATAATTTTGTAAAGACTTCCAATTTGACTAATAGGTCTAAAGTCCTTTACAAATTTAGCATCTTGAGTTTTCAAAATCAAGGCAATGAAGGAAGAGTCACCTCAATTAGGACAGAACCCATGAGTGAAGAAATGATTGGCCGCATCCACAACATCCGATTCAATTAAACTCCAGTGTCTTCGATAAAAACCAAAAGTAAAGCCATCCGGGCCTGGGGACTTATTTAAGCCGCAATCCCAAACAGCATCCTTAATTTCCTCATTTGTAAAAGGTCTTTCTAAATCATCCTTTTATTCTATGGACAGCTTATTGGGAAACTCCATATCAAGAATAAGGCATGACTAACAAGGCCTGTTAAATCTGTCTTTAAAATGGGTAAGAAACTCATTTTTAACATTTGTAGGATCTTCAATCCACGTGCCATCAACCAGAATGCCACGAATGACAAGATTACTCTTTTGTTTATTGATGATACCATGGAAATATTTAGAATTTTCATCCCCTTCTATCGACCATTTGATCTTAGCTTTTTGATCCAATTCAAGCGAATCCATGTTCTTTAAAACTGTTAACTCGTGCTTAATGTTCATACGTTTTTCCAAGTTATCAAAAGACACATCACCTTTATCTAAAGAAGAGTCGATATCAACAAGCATGATCTTTAAACTTTTCTTCTGGTTCCTGTTCTTGTTGTTGTTATCTTTAACCCATAAACGAATCTCCTTCTTAAGATGCCTTAATTTTTTTAACAGCCTTGACATAGGGTTAGGGTCGAGAATATTGATGTCTCTCCATGTATCAGCCACAAAAGAGTCAAACCCATCAATTTGAAACCAATAATGGTAAAACGAAACGGGATGGGACCATAGTCGAAACTAATCTCACGAAGAACAATAGGTCTATGGCCATATAGATAACGATCAAGGGTAATAGCGAAAATATTAGGGCATGACCTCATTAAGCCTTCGGAAATAAGGAAACGATCAAGCTTACTCATTTTGGAAGCCGGCTTATGAGATCAAGTAAATGAGTAACCTCTAGAAGACACCTCCACCAAACCTCCTAACGAAATAAAATTGTTAAACGCAGCAGCCCCTTGGGCAATTAAGATGGAGCCAAATCTTTCTTCTTGAGAACGCACTTCATTGAAATTATCCATAACGATCCCATCACTTTTCCACCTATCGATTAAGTGGTTCAAGTATTGCCAAAACATTTTTTTCAGTAACCTCTTGAGGGGCATAAACCGAGATGATAAGCAAATTCTTATCATTTGGAACCCATTTACCCATAATTGCTATGAAGTAGTCAGAAATAGTGAATGCTCCTTGTGAAACATGTTAGAATCCCAAACACATAAAATGCCACATGAGTTACCGACCGAAGGGCTAACAACAAAATCGAAAGCAAAATGACCCCCAACAAGACTTAATATTGAAAAGATGAACCTGCTCCATTTTCGTTTCTTGTAACGAAAGAAAATTAATTTTATTACTAAGACATAACTCCTTTACCCAATCTTTTTTGGCCTTTTTGGCAAGACCTTGAATATTCAGTGACATAAAATTCATTGATGAAACTCTTGGGCTCCTTGATTTTTAACAATCTCTTCGAAGTTGTTGATGCAACCATCCATCTTGTAACCCATCGTTTGACCAACATTGATCAGATCCTTTATAACTTGAAGTATGGAACCTCCTGATTTTGGGATACCTACACTTTTAAGGTGTCCTGAACACACAGAAACTTCTATATCCTCTTTTGAAATTATCTTGGAAGCTTTCTTCTTAATTTTTAGCTCATTAACCTTTTCATGATTATTCTGATTGCTTTCGAAATCCTTTCCTTTAGAGTTATGTTCCATGTTTGAGTTTACTTCTGAAACATCGTGTGGTGTAAATCCCGGAGGGTACTTCGGCTCACCCTCTGGTTGTTGAGTTTCATTAGTGGCGAAATTCTTCTTATTTAGGAGCTCATAAATATTGAACGGTTCGGAGGAATGAACCTCTTCCAGAACCTCATTGGGTTTCTCCGAAGCAGCATTAGACTTAATTCCACCCTGCACTCCTTGCTCGAAAATGGTCTCAGGTATTTCTTCAACCTCACTATCAACATCAGAGATTGCCTTGTTCTTGGTTTCCTCATTATTAACACCCGATGATTCATTATCTGAATCGGTGAAATCATCCTCACATTCGTTAAAATTAGGAGTCCACCCTGTAACCTCTTTAGCACGAATCCAGAAATTTTTACCTTTAAAAATAATTTTAAAGGATTCAAAGATAATATCTTCTGAGGTGGTCTTGATACATAATCTTTTCCTATGGAAAAATGGTGCTTCCTCATCCTCATCATGCAACAAAGAACCCCATTTAGAAGCGATTCTAACGAAAGTGTTGTGAGACCACACACATAAAGGAACACCTTCAATGTCAATCCAAGTTACTCTTTCATCAAGTTTAAAATTACTGGAAGCGTGTTGTAACTTAGTGAACCAAGAGCCTACACCAACGTGTGCCAAAAACTTGTCTTTTTTAATATTTGACACAAACTGAAATAGCACCCAGAAACCACCCATGTATCGTATATCAATGTCATCAAAGCCTTCCGCTGCCAATATGTTCTTTATGTTTGGTAAGGAAGCAAATTCCTTTATCTTGCCAACCACAGAAAGAGAAAGGTCCATATAAAGATTACATGAGTCATCAAGGACCAAAGCCGGCTTTTGATCTTCCACAACAGTATGAGATTGGTGCCCCATTTTAACCGCTTGAACAAAAGAGTTAGAGTGACCGTGCACTCCAGTCTGATTGTGAGAATCTCCTGGTACAGTCGATTTCCCCACTTTGGAATTGACTTGTGAACTGACATTATTCAAAGGTACCCTTTGAAATCTAGCAATGTTTGCATGAAAACGCCCCACCCAGATAGTGCACAAGTTACTAACCAGTCTATCAACACCCTTAATCTTAATGAAACGAACAAAACCAAATCTATAACCTGATTTGGATCTCCTATTAGGAATGAAAGCGTCAATGACGTTACCATATTGAGTGCAAATTCTCTAAAGATCACGCGCTTTAAACTGTTCAGGGAAATTCGTGACAAAAATGGATGTAGAGATTTTACGCACATCATCCTCCTTTGAACGTCGATCACCCATGATGAATGCAAAGAGAAAGAGAAAGTACCTTGGCGATGAAGAAGGCAAAAAAGAAATTGGGTTAATTAAGAGAATTAAATTGGCGGAATGATGGATTGATGATTTTGAAAGTGGGTCTTGAAGGAAATGAAGTTTAATGGATTAAAAGTGGGTGATTCAATCCATTAATTTCAAATATTGACCTAAAAATCAAGATTTTTAAAATGGGTTAATTTGGTGAAATTGAATTGGGGGAAATCATGGGTTGATGATTCTGAAAGTGGGTTTTGAAGGAATTGAATTGGGGGAAATCATAGATGACGATGATCTGTTACTTTCGCTATGTCATCTTCTTCTTCTTCTAATGCATCTTCCCACTACACTGTTAGGTGATTGTTACAAGTTCTTTCCTTTTAGCTTTGTTTAATGTCAAGGAAAGGTTTGCCTTGAATGGCTTGTTTGACAAATGCTTGCGGGTTTGATAAATGCTTAGAAGAAAGGTTTTCTGGTATTATTGATTAATAGCTTGTTTGGTTTGTACCATGTATTATATTAAGTGTACTTTGGAATGATGAGTATTTTAATAATAACATTAATTATATGTGTGCATTGATGCATTAAATAGTTGTATACATAGTATTAAAACTTGTTTTACTTAAAAACTATATAAGTTTTGTGCATCTAAGGATTGTATCATAAGCTTTATGATATGTGTTACTTAAAATCAAGTTGCATTTAAGGATTGTACCATAAGCTTAATAAATTGTATTACTTAATTTTTTTTTTCATTAATGAAGAGAGAAATGTTTTTGTTTTATAAGTAGTATAGATTAAACCTTATGTAATCTAGTCATGCGCATACGGCTAAAGAAATTCCTTTTCATTAATTACTTTTTGTCATGCGTCATCAATGATTAAATATATTGCTACGTTGATTTATAAACACATTTACTAGGATTACAAATCATTTTTCAGTATGAGTTTATATAGTAATTTGGATAAACTTGCTCTAAAAGTAACATACTCGCCAAAAAAGTTTATGGACATCAAAAAGGTTGGCGTGTCTTAGGTAACTTGAATAGAGCCGCTAAAATATGTAACCTGAATAGAAATGGCCAAATGGGTATCACTGTATCAGAAACTTTCAAACAGATATCAACTTTAGTATGCTTGAAGATAAATTAATGATATGAAATTGGTTATCTAGTCGAACATACGACGCAATATTTCTTCTTGAGTATTAACTAATAGAACCACCTTATTCGAATGTAAGTACACATTTCTCCAAACTTCGGTTTGGTTTGTAAATGTCGTTGTTGCGTCCAACTTTTAAAAGTTTAAACTTGCTCAGAATAGAGCATGTATGCTAATGTCTAATGTCTCTTACACACTGACAATAAACATAAAGCAAACTATTAGCTAGTAGAGCATGTATGCATTAATATCAAATAAGAAATAGACTTACTTTGTTTACTTCATCGATTCATGACACGCATAGCAAATTGGTATCATCTACTTCTGCATACTCTCCATTGCAATCTCTTTTTGCTGACATTGTTATTTCAAATAGTGAGCTGTTATTCTCATTTTCATTTTATCATGAAGAATAGGTGTACCACTGGTATGAGATTGAAAGTTTATGTTACCTTAAATAATTCCTTTGATATAAGTGCTTATAATTAATAGTTGTATTGCATATTGTACTTGCCTTAATATTTATAATAGGCTCCAAACCTTGCTCATTACCTGTAAAATGAGGAAAAGCAAAAAAAGAATGAACTATTTTATATATCCTTAATATAAACACTTGATGGAACAAAATAAGAATTTATGGTGATACAAAGTGATATTAACCTTCATAAATTATGTGGGTAAAGATTGGAATAACAATCCCGGTGCTTTGTTGAGGTACAATTATGAATAAATTCCGGTGTTTACTAACTATATGTGACCTTTTAGTATAAATAATTTACATAAGTTATAAAGCAAATACAATCCTATCCAATCCAAATAATTATATGTGACCTTTTAGTATAAATAGTTTACTAATTATATGTGACCTGGGGTCGGACCCAACTTGAGATTTCTAAAACCAAATCCAACCCAAATAATTGGCTACAACTTCGGCTGAAATTAATAACCAACCCAAACTTAATTAAGCTAAAACCGATAGGCCCAACAAGATCAGTAGCAAACAAACAAGATGAGTAACACATTTGATGTTTAAAATCAGCTGCAAACAAGATCAATAGCACATTTGAGAAAGTTGTATTCCCTGTGATAAAGTTGTAATCTAACACCGTTTATGTTTGATAATGAAAAGCAAGGAATTGCTATTGGTGCCAAAGAACTTGCACCGTAATCGGTGATGGAATCTATGTTCAGGGGTGTTTGGGATTGCATACTAAAAACTGTTTGGAGTGAATAAATTAAATACATGTACCTGTATATTGTCCAATACATCAAAATTTGGCACGGGCTCTCGGGGGTTTCATTGTGTTGCCTGGACTACATCTCCTTTATTGCTCTTGCAAGTTGCTCATCAAACTCAGCCTTCATTTCTGTGCGTGCCTCCTTTATTTTTTTGTTTACAATCGCCGTTATTTCTTCTTTTTTGCAATACCTTCTCTTCTTTGCAACATATCCCTCTATCTCCTGTTTAAAGCCCACAAGGTATACCCCCTATTACGACCACCGTGCTCCGGTCCTACCCCTAATTCAACCAAGAGTGTGAATAACAAATCAATATCAGCTAACAACATAAGCATATTCCATCTTAAGTAATGATGAACTTATTAAGACAAAAGCACAAACATAAACGCCCATTTGTAACAGAAAAAACCACAACCAAACACACCCCATTTAGGACAACAAAATCTGACTGAAACCCCTATTTTTTACAGCAAATAACAGATTCAACACCCTGTTTGTGAGATCATATAACACTTGCAAAAAACCTCATTTAAGACAGCAAAATCAGGTCTCAAACCCCTATTAGAAAGTGACAATAAATGTCAACAAAAAAACAACAAATTGAACAACAAAAACAATAAATTGAACAACAAAAACGTATAAACAAACATAACTTATTCAATTAAAGGAATATTGAACCTCCTAATTCGAATTGTCTGTTTTTGGCTTGGTTGTGTGACGAGCGTGGCCTACACTGGTGTGCGATAGTGGTTAAGTGGTGGTGTTAAGCGCAGCGAAGTGAAGGTTAGAGAGGCTTAGGTTTTGTGAAAGTAAAGGGGGGAAAAGTTTAGGGTTTTGTTTCAGTAATGGAATTTGGGGAGGGAAATAACGCGCCTTTTTTTATTTAAGTTTTGGCTTTCATTTCAAAGTTTTTAGCTTTCATTTTCAGAACCGCCTAACTTAGGCTGAGGAATAGAGCCCGGTCTTGTAGGGGAAACATGGCTTTAATGGTCTTGAATATAAAGCCCGGTTTGTTTAATGAAAACATAGCTCTATAGGTAGAATAAAGCCCGGTTTCGAAAGAAAAAACATGGGTCTAACAGTTTTATACATAAAGCCCGGTTCCATGGAAGAAAACATGTCTTTATACCTTCCTCCAGAACACATTAACCCTTTAGAGCCCTTTTTTCACAAAAACCCGGCTTTATTAAGGGGGCTCTATGGCCATTTTTGTAGTAGTGCTAGCAAGTATTTTTATTCAGAAATTTGTAAAAGATAGCATCTAACGCCGTATTTCAGGTATTTAACATGTAATAATTACTTTTACATCCAACAATAACCAGATAATCCTGAAATTAACTCTTACAATTCACTTTCATTCACTAACCATGCATATTTTTTGTTTCTGTTAGACCTAGTCGTAAGACACGTCATTTAAAATTCCTTCTATTCATAAAGATAGAAATTTTAGAAATCCATCATATATACTTTCATAACTTGTTAAGTAAAATTACCAAGTTAGGCACTTTAACACTGTGTTCTCGAAATTGGTTTAGAGAAGAAAGGCTGAGGACCGGAAATAAAAGGAGGGGAAACTAGAGGCTTTTTTCTATCAAACTTTTCTTTTAATTTCGGAATGGGGCAATTCCATATTTCCCTAACTTAAACAATATAATTCCATATTTTCTCAACACATGCTTCAAATGCATTATACTTGTGCATTAATAACTTGTATTTTGAGTAAATATGAAAATTTAATATTTAAGTTGGGTAAATATGGAATTATCTCTTTCGGAATAATCGCCAAAGAAAGCACATAAGAAAAACTATATTGACCAAACTACCCTTGTTACTGTTATCATTAGAGACCCCACGTTCTTCAAACATGTTCGTTTTCTTCAAAGTTTTATATCATAACATATAAAAAGTGTACTATTATGTTTTCGACTTTCGAACATAATTGTTTTAGCATGATCGAAACCATGAAAACATGGGCCAATTAATGGTTAAAATGAAATAAACCATTTTGTATAATTATTTGGGTCACATTCCGAAAGTAACGATTTTTGACGATAAGGTTTCTGATAGGCTATTGCTATTCTTTTAAAAGGTGACAATAAGGTAAAATCCAATTGTTTTAATATACAAATTTACAAGGGTAATATAGTAAGTTTTGCATTTTTTCATTTCCTTTCCTTGTTTTTGTTTCAGCATTACTTTTGAAGGAGGGCATAATGATCGACAGTTGTATACTTTATTAGTTTTGATGGTTTATTTTTAAGGTGAAAATCATTTAATTGTAACCAAGTTTGATATACGTGACAGTTTAGTCACTTTAACTTTGTTTTAATTGAAAAAAACTACTCAAAGCTTTAATAATATTTTATTCTTGTGAAATTTTAATGTTGGATTGACTTCAACATAAGCAAATTTAGTTATTATTTCGTGCTTATTATCTATGTTCAGACATGCATTAATTAGTTGTACATAAAGTTGGTTGAAAGTAGTTGTATTTAAGGTGTGTTTGTTATGAGGGTTTTGACTTGGAGGGAATACTTTCAAAGTGATGCATATTATTTGGTTCTTGGATTTGGCATTTGAAACAATAACTCAAACCCTCATACATGGTATTTCATAAAACCCACCAAGATGTCAGGCATTTGACCATCTTTCTAACTTTTTCCAACTTGAAATTTGTGTATAGATCTCAACCACATATTACTAGTTTGTTTCATATTTTTAATTTTTTTCATATTTAAAAATAATACATAAATTTCAAACCCAAGTTAAAACAAACAAAATTTATACAATCATATATCCCTTCTATCATATTTCTCTTTTAAAGCTAACCCAAATCCAAATCCAAATCCTATTCCAAATCTATCATCAAAACAAACGCACCCTCAGTTGTAGATGTTTATTATTATTGTACAAAATGATAATGCATATAGATATTTTAACCACACCATTTTTTTAAAATTTGAACAATTTTAGAACTTTAAAGGTTTTTATGATTCATACAGAGTTTGAATAACTCAATTGAATCCCTTATCTATAGAGTGTGATGAGCCGTATCTTTGTTTTCTAGTAATAAAGTTGAGTTGTTTATCGTTCAAGGCCCTATATACTTTGTCGAATTCCATGGAGTGGGCCGACGTAGACCGGCAATTAGAGGATTTCATGATTACGTATAGAATTCAAAATCAAAACCGAATTGATTAAAACTGAAGCCAAGCTGTAAAACAAGATCGGGCTAAACCCGAACCGAATTAGGTTTCAATTTGGTTTTGATTTTCGCAAAACGTCAACCTAACTGAACCAAACACCGGTTTAGTCTAAATATATATATATTATTATCTTTTATACGCTTATATAAAGAAAAAAATCATGAAAACCTTTTTTAGTTCAAAATTAAAAAAATTTAAATATATAAAGATTATTCCGAAAGAGATAATTCCATATATTAAAGTATATAAGGATTATTTTTCATAATTATATAGTGTTAAAAATTTATCTAATTAAAAGAAATAAATTTATTAGTTATGTTTTTCGGGTCAATCGAACTTCATTCAAATTTAGCTTTTGGTTCGATTTGAACTACCAGAACAGTAAAAACCAAAAACCAATGTAGTGATCACCCCTAGTGACGATCACGGAATCCAACAGAACTTATAAATGGGCCTAAAATATAAGTCTAGGCCTAAAAACACAAACTTCATAGTTGTTCACCGGCAACAACATATAACCAGATTAATCTAGACATTCATTAGTAGACAAGTCTAGTGAGACAAAACAAGATAATACTAATTATAAGTTCGATAAAAATATAAATATTACGAATTACAAGTTCAATAAATACAAACCAATTCGTGATGCTATATTTAAATTCTAACTAGTGCTATACTCAGGCGTTGCCTAGTGAACTACATATCCAATTACCGGTAACATTTATCAATATGTATAGTCTGGAGGCGCATCTTGTTTTCATTCCTAATAACTCTAATGTTAAAACATACAATGATTATAATAATGTGAGATAAAACAAAGTTTAGACATTGTCAACACATGAAGGAAATAATAATATACGAAATTAGTTAATAAAAATTTCATTGATTCGTAATTGTACATTTTTTTAACACTATGATGTGTACGTTTTCATTTTTATATTATGTACTTGTACACATTCAACCAACTATAAGTATTTATTAGAGGTGCAAAAATGTTCCCGAACCTGAACCTTATAGTGACCTATGTTGTCTTGTTAATTCAGGCTACAATTGCTTAACATGTTCATATAACCCGAAGCGATAGAACCTACTATGTTATAAGGTCTAAACTGATAAGAATGTTTGCTTATCGAGTAACTTGTGAGCATGGTGAGTATTTACAATTTCTTGCATGAAATCTTTTGGATGACTTGATTTTTTGACACAAAGTAATAAAAAACCATATAAAATAATGTAATCATGTGTTGTACTTATTTTAAGGGTGAATACAATTATGAGATGATACACTTAGACTAAGATAAGAAATGATAACGAAACTCACTCTTGCAAAATTTCATTTACCTTGTTGATGAAATCGGGTGAAATGGCTGCTTTAATTGTTGTCACTTGCCGGATGAACAAAGATCAGATACTTGGGTTTTAGTATTAGAGAATACTCTATCTTTTTTATTTAAGCTCTGAGTCTGGACCTATCAATTGGTACCAGAGCTATGGCATCAAACAAGGATCGAATCGAGAACTTGGAGGCTGCGTTGGGACAACTTAAAGATGGTATAGCTGAGATGATAGTCGGTTTTGCCGATAAGTTTCAACACTTGGAGGACATTGTGACGAAACTTTCTGATGTGGTTCTTTCTGGAAAAGGTGGTGATAACTACAAACAAGCAAGGAGGTCAATGTTTTATTCGAAGTTGACCAAACATGAGTTTCCAACATACCGTGGTGATGAAGATCCTACAGAATGCTTCACTAAAGTTGATCAATTCTTCGAATACCAAGGCACTCCGGTAACACAAAAGGCGTCATTAGCTTCATACCATTTGCAAGGTGAAGCAAACCAATGGTGGCGGTGGTTACGTAAGGCTTATCAAGAGGAAGGGAAAGAAGTGGCGTGGGAGATTTTTTATGAAGAGTTGTGGTCTCAGTTTGGTCCAACGGATTGTGAGGAATTCGATGAAGCTCTTTCAAAAGTAAAACAAACGGGTCCCTTTTGAGAATATCAAAAGGAGTTTGAGAGGTTGGGAAATAGAGTTCGAGGATGGACTCAAAAGGCACTTGTGGGCACATTCACGAGTGGTCTTAAACCAGAAATTGCATATGGCATCCGAATGTTCAAGCCAACTAATTTAAAGGATGCTACAAGTTTTGCTCGGATGAGGGATGAGTAGTTGAATCGATTTGTCACCTATCACACAAGCATCCTCGACTGGACCAACAAAGAACACAACTATGAATCGGCTCACTTGGGATGAGATACAATAGAAAAGGGCTCAAGGTCTATGTTTTAATTGCGATGAAAAATTGTATGGGTCACAAGTGTAAAGGACCACAACTACTAGTTATGGAAAGCGCCTTCAAAGTCAATGGTTTAGACAAAGTCAATGGTTTAGACAAAGGCGATTGCTAACCGTTTGTTTATCAACATGCACCTTGAGGTCAATGTTCTTCTTAAGAGGAGGGTAATGATGAGTCAAAATAAGTCATGAAAGTCATGACATGCCTACATGGGATTTGAGTGGTCATATTTATTTCTCATGTTAGCATTTAGTGTAGTAGCATTATATTTCTAGTTTAATACTTGTTCTATTAGTCTTCCTAGTTTAATCATGGAATGGTTACACCTCTTTTTTTTAACAGCAGAATTATATTAAAACTAGTAAGAAGCTAGAAAAACGATTACAAAGAGGAAACTATTAAAGGGTTTTGAAGCCAATTGTTCCAAGAAATGGAAGACGAATTGAAACCTATAAGAACATTCAACAATCTTATCAAATAAAATATCGCGTCTAGGCGGAGAATCGCCAAAGATCGTCTCGTTACGGAAATTCCACAAAGACCATAGGACGACTCCACAAATAACATCCAAGATAGATTTCCGAGAAGACACTATGTGCATATCGTCTATCCAATTGTATAAATCCTGGAGGTTAGAAGGATTAGGAGTATGCAAATCTAACCACACAAAGACCCGATGCCAGACTGAAGTAGCAAGAGAACAAAACCACAAAGTATGGTTAATATTTTCAATACCAGAATCACAAATCCGGCAAGCAAGCGAGACTAAATCAATCCCTTTCCGACTAAGATTCCACCGGGATGGGAGACGGTCATGAAGAGCTCTCCAAATGAAAATGTTGATCTTCTTAGGTAGGAATCGGTTCCATCTTGTTTCATAGTCACTGTTAGGGAGGGTGCAATGATCAATATGTTCTCGAGTGCCTTTAACTGTGAAGGTTGAATTTTCAATTGACCAAATCCGTGTGTCTTCTGAATCATTTAATAAGCAAGAGCCCATAATATTTTGAAGGGCAAGAAGATGATTAGCATTCGTACCACTAGTAATCGGAATGGTTACACCTCTTGGTTGTCATATTTCTTTGTATTTATACACATGAAATAAAATGGAAGATAGAAGATTATTATCAAAGAAAATTGTGGTTCATTCTCACCTTAAGAGAATACTCTATCTTTTTTTATTTAAGCTCTGAGTCGGGACCTATCACAATTCATCAGCAACAATACATATGTACCGTATGTTTGCAAAAAGTAACTATTGTTGTAAATGCAAATGTAGCTCTAGATAGAAAAGGAGATGGAGAGTGAGACTATGAAATAATATACTCCACCCGTCTCAAAATAATGTTCAGTTTGACTATTCAGAGTCAAACTTATTCAACTTTAACCTTAAATAATATTTTGTGTGTTATATAATACTTAATTAAAATTATATCAATGAAAAATACACTTAAAACTCAACTCATTCATATATTTTACATCAAGTATTATATAACATACACAAAAATAGTTATGATCAAAGTTAAACCAGTTTGACTTTAAAAAGTCAAACTGGACACTTATTTTGAGACGGGGATAATATTATTTTTATGAACTACATAAAGTAACATATAATTTTCAAAAATTATGAAAGATTTTTTTTAATAATCTCTTATAAATTCTTCTGTTAAACAAAGTTTATATTTTATGTATCAAACAATACCCGTAATACTAATGCAAACAATATACATGTAGATGGTAACTTATTTTAAAAAAAAAATAAGCATCATATCTCAACAATTTTGTGTATCAAACATTAGGTAATACTAATCAAAAGGTTAACATCTATTACTGCACCACGTTTATTTCAAATGAGAATTGATTTACACACTCGTATTGGCACACTCTAATATATGCATTAATAGTTATGATTCTTGAACTGCTTGTACAATAGAATGTTTCAATAAAAATACAAAATGTGTAAATCACTTTCCATTTCAAATAACTGTTACTCCCTCCGTCTAAAAATTATTGTCCTCCGACAAAAATCACACAGTTTAAGAAAAATGCATTTATTACTGCTTTTTCTTTCTTACTTTTTGACAGAATGACAGTTTTACCTCTAGCTAATTAATTAAAGTCTTCTTTAAAGTTTGTAATAATAATTTCAAACAAGGATAATATAGTAAACTTGATCAAAATTTCTTATCTATTTGTAGTAATGGACAATAAATTTAGGATATCCTAAAAAGGAAACGTGGACAATAAAAATAAGACGGAGAGAGTAGCAGTAAACAGTTTTTCCCAACCAGATTCAAAAATCTTCTGTGATTTCAATGTTCAAATATACAATCACGGCTTTTGGCGTATGCATACTATTTGAAAACCCACGAAAACCTTAAAACGTATCCAAAAGTTGACTACAATTATCTAATTTGTGCCAATTAGTGGCAGAAACTCAGATCCACCTGCGATCACATGTTCTTCACTTCTTATACACTTGTCGTGCATAAACTTTTTTATGTCTGTCAATCTTACTAGTTTCGCTATATAAAAGAAGATATTGCTAGCTAGATCCAATTACTATATAATAATACTAAATTGCCTTTTACATTTAGAGATGTTTGGTTTTAGGGTATGAGAATAAAAGAGACTTTCATTTTTAATACAATTGTTTGATTATTGAGTTTTGCTTTTGAAAATGAGTATCAAACCCTCAAAACTAACTATTTTTTAAAATGTGATGCGTTTTTAAGCCCATACATATTCTTATAATCATAGTTGTTCCCTCCACAAACCAAACACTCGTTACTCTATTAATCCAAAATATTCGATAGCGGGCATCTTTTCTCTCTAAAACATATGATATAGCTAACTACAACACAAGTTGGCTAATGCAACCATACAAGTTTGTCGCAAACGATCATTGTAACGAATTTCACAATAGATTTTTACCATCACAAAAAAAGCTACTTAAAAAGTCAAACTGTGATGGATTTTCAACGACATGAAGAAACTTTGCAATGATTTTCCATAGGAAGAAAATATGTTAGAATTTTGAGCCAAGATTTCGTTGTATAACATTTTTTGTAACAGTATATATCAAACAACGATTTTGCAACGATATAAAATCATAACGGGGTTGGAAAGAACAAAAATCCATAAAAGATATAAATGAATAAAATTTTTTTTTTGATAAATTTTCAAAATCATTTGACTTATGAAACCAATAATTAGCAAATATACAAAACTGCAAATCAAACATATATTAATAATCATATGAATATCATATCACAAAACCTATAGTCATCACTATATACATAAGTGGCTTTTATTCAATCACTCTTGGAGACGTTCTCGAGAGAGCTGAGATCTCCATGTGTATCGTTTTTATAGGGATCATTACTAGCATCTGAGTGTTAGCGATTTTTATCTTTGTACCATGGTAAGTAATTGATGTGTTCTTACTCCCCTTTCATGCTCAAAGTCAATTGGGTTACAACAAACCTGAAATAATTAACAAAGTTTGAGTTATAAATTACATAATCTACGAAAAGTACGTTACATTAAAACAACAAAAGCAAATAATGGAAGCACATACGACTGATGCTGAGCAAAATCAATCGAAAATCAAATCAATAAATCGAGCCGAACCGAACCGACCAGTTCGGTTCGATTTTCGGTTTTATATAATTATGGTTTTTTGTTTCGGTTTTACATGATTCGGTTTGGCTCAGTTCGGGTCAAACCAAAAAAGAAATACATATAAACTATTTAAACCGGTTTCACTAGGTTAACTTCAGTTTTTTTGAACGGCTATATATTATAAAAAGAACTAGCAAGACGCTAGAAAACTACAAAGGAAACTGTAACCAATCGATCCAACTAATACAAAGATTACCTCTAAATTTCATCCAAGAAAAGGAAAAAAAACAAATATAATCGAAAATATCACATTTCCTCATGGAAAGAGAGTTGAATGTGATATTATTTTATAATGCCAAATGGTCTTACAAGAAGCGGCAAAGATGACGTAAGCGCGAACCTTCTTTTCCTTGGAAGTGTGCCATGTCTGAAACTAAGAATCCCACTCGCCACAATGGGAAAAGGATGGGAAAGTAGAACCAGTCCAGGTACGCACAAGGCTCCAAACAGTAGAGGCAGTGTCACAAGTGAAAAAGGAACGAGCATCTGATTCCACCGAAATGTTGCAGACCGGACATAAAATAGAATCAACTTCTAAACCTCGAGAAGATAATTTAACGAATTGGGAGCCTATTGCCGCCACATAAAGATATTCACCTTTCTAGGGATAGCCTTACACCACCGAGTGCAAGGGGATAAGGTTGGAAGAGTGAGCTCATCTATGTGCTTTCTAACCGAATTCACCCAAAAAGAGTTGTCATAGGAAAGACTCCAAATGCAAGAATCCGAAACACTAAGATCGTCAGGCTCTATACTAGCAATATCAAGAATAAGAGCATCGAACTCAGCTTTTGTTCTACCTACGTTAACCGGTCTACTCAAATCCCAAGCCCAAGAACCATTAGAAATACGATGTTGAATCAAGCAATCTTTGTTATTTTCTAGATGGTACAATATGTTGAATCTAATGTAGAGGGGCGCGTCTCCTAACCACGTGTCTTTCCAAAAACGAATTGAGGAGCCATCACCAACATTAAATCTAATGGAGTTTAGAGGAACAATACCACTCGAGTGTAAGTGATTTATCGTACCAACAATGCTAGCCCAAACGCCTTTAGTATTACGGCCGCTAAGATCAATACCTGCTTCGTCACCATGAATAGCCTTCACCACGTGAACCTATAAAGCAACCGGGTTTTGGAAAATACGCAATCTCTATTTCAATAAAAGAGACATATCAAAAGCTTTAAGACTACCAACACCCAACCCACCTTTATCCATAGAAGCAAGGATTTTCGACCACTTAACCCAAGCAAGCTTCTTAGAATCATCAGTACCACTCCAAAAGAAAAAAGCACGAAGACTTTTAAGAGATTTAACGATTGTTTCATGAACTTTAAAGATAGACAAATAATAAATACCAAGGCTACCAAGCACCGATTTGATAAGAGTAAGGCCACCAATGGAAAAGAGGTTGGCCTTCCAACCCGACAATCTAGCCTTGATACGATCAATGAGAACCTGCCAATTCGCTATACGACTCATATTCGAACCAATGGACAAACCGAGATAAGTGAAAGGCAAAGAATTAGCTTCACATCCCATGTAAGAGGCCATAGTCTCGATCTCATTTGACAAAACCCCAATTCCATAGACAATCGACTTATAAAATTAATCTTAAGTCCAGAATCTATGTAAAATATGTTGAGAATCCAAGAAATATTTTCCATATCGATTTTATTTCATTCAGAAAGGATGATAACATCGTCTGCATAAAACTGATGAGAAAGATGAATACCTAGGGAACCAGCCTTGATGCCATGAAACAGATTAGCAGCTAAACCATCATTTAGAGCCATATGAAGACCTTCCATAATAATAACGAATAAGAAAGGCGAAACTTGATCTCCTTGCCTCAAGCCTCGCTTTAAAGAAAATTCCAAAGTGGGACTCCCGTTCACCAGGATAGAAGTCCTAGCTGACACCAGACCAACATTAAACCAATTACGCCATTTAGATCCAAAACCTAATTTATTAAGAACATAATCAAGATACCTCCAGCTCATAGAATCAAAGGCCTTTTCAAAATCAACTTTGAAAAGCAACATCTTCTTTTTACGCTTCTTGTACCAATCAATAATCTCACTAAGAATAAGAGGACCATCAAGGATTTGCCGGCCCAAAATAAAGATTGTTTGCTCGGGACTAATAATATAATCGATGACCTTAGAAAGCCTATTTGCAAAAAAAATTGCCACGGTCTTGTAATGAATACCAATTAGAAAAATAGGACTAAAGTCTTTGATAAATAAAGGATTAGACACCTTTGGGATAAGCGTAATAAAAGCATAATTAGAACCTTTAGGGAGCGTACCAGTAGAGAAAAAATTAACCATAAATGTGTGTATATCTTGCTTCAATAGCTCCAATAACTTTTTAATAAACATGAATGAGTAACCATCCAGACCCAAAGCTTTTTGACTACCGCAATCCCAAACCGCTGCCTTTATTTCATCCAAAGAAACCATTGTTTCAAGAGAATCGCGATCATGAGAATTAAGCCGACGTGCAGGAACCATAGGAAGGAAGGAAACCGGAGAGTCGTGACAACTAATTTTTCCTTGTAGTAATCAAGGAAAGCTATTTTAATTTCTTTCAGGTCGAAAATCCAAACACCCTCTAGCATGATTATTCTTAATTTTTTCACCAGATCCATCGAATTCAGCTTCTCTAGATTTTCAAGCTCTTGCATCTTGTTAATCCGATTGGCTCTATCCATATTAGAAACGTGGCCGTCATCTATTTTTTTATCTAAATCCTTCAACATTTCTATGATATTAGTTTTTCTACTAAGTTCAACCTCTTTTGTGTGAGCATACCACAACTTGAGATGCATTTTTAACTCTTTGAGCTTGGCATGAAGAGGCTTGAACGAATTCATAGCAGCCCACTTTTCTTTAACAACGTCTTCAAAATCAATGCGGTCAAACCAGAAGTTAAAGATTTTAAAAGGGATCAGACCAAAATCATTCTTTCTACAATGGAGGAGGATGGGGTTATGATTCTCTCTCTCTCTATAATCTGTCAAGAGTAACCACTTTCAAATCCAGATTAATTTGAAGTACGTCATCCGATATAAGGAAACGATCTAACTAACTCATTTTAGAACCGACCTTATTCACTCAAGTAAAATTTCGACCACCCATGGGAAGGTCGATCAAGCTGGTGGAATGAATAAAATAGTTAAATATAGATGCATCCCCATAAGAAAAAATAGAGCCAAACCTTTCCGATTCACTTCTAATTTCATTTAAATTACCAAATAAAATAACTCTACCAATGTGATCTTGGATGAACGTACGAAGAAAGGACCAAGGTTATTTATTCCGGGTAATGCTATTGGACCATAAACATTGATGAAATAGAAGTCCTGTATCTAATTTTTCCACTTTCCTTCCACAATGACATAATTATCGCCACACCATAATCTCTTTTTGGCAAAAACATTAGGATCCCACATAGTGACCAGGCCACCGGACCTCCCTCTCGCCATACTACAAGCATAATCAAACTTAAAATTACCCCACACAGATCAAAGTGGAAAAAGCTCCAGTTTTGACATCTTTGTTTCTTGAACTCCCAGTATATGAACATTATGTTTAAAACATGATTCTTTGATCCATACACGCTTCTTACGCTTCTTAGAGCCACAAATATTAATAGAGAGAATATTCATTTATCAACAATCGACACACCTGTACCATCTATCAAATGCCTAAGAGATTTTTTACACCCTTTAACATCATAGCCAAGAGCCCCGCCCACTTTAATCATCTGATTCATTTCGTCAATAAAGGAAAATCCTTTCAATTATTTTCTACCATATGTAGCAAAAAAGTGGAACACTTGCCTGCTCAAGAGATATTCGATGAGTGGTAGCAATCTTTATTTTCCTTGACGTAGTTTTCAAAACCAGACGGTTTTGAGAAATATGAGGTAACCTCATCAGATGGCTTATCTTCATGAGTATTTCTTTGTTCTCTCTTTTACTTGATCTGTGGAAAATGCAACGTCTTCCTTTCCTGTTTGTGATGTATTATCAGCAATGATGATCGGGTCTTTCTAGAATCCAAGAGGTTTATTA
Organism: Tanacetum coccineum; assembly: GCA_026074375.1. Taxonomy (NCBI): domain Eukaryota; kingdom Viridiplantae; phylum Streptophyta; class Magnoliopsida; order Asterales; family Asteraceae; genus Tanacetum; species Tanacetum coccineum. The sequence continues at coordinate 65,224 of BQNB010012919.1, forward strand.
TATTCTTATTGTAGTTCATGTATGGTTGTTTTCTCGACTTCTTTCTCATCTACTACCTGTTGTATAAACTCATTAAGAGCTTCATTTGGATCCACATTTCCATTAGACGATCCATACTCATCATCAGAATCGACTAATTCTATATCATTTGGGATGTAAATACTCCAAGTTCTAATTTATTTAACCTAGACTTAAAATGTCTCGCCATGGATAGTGACATCAACCTTTTTAGATATGAAGGATTGTATTATTGTGGCAATACAAACCCTACCCGTACTCATGCTATCTTTAGCTTCCACATCAAAAAGTTTGAATTTACCAAAAAGGTTTGCCACTTTTTGGAAAGCGATAGATCCCTATGCACATAAAGGAAGACCACTAATCTCAATCCAAATCATTCTTTCATCAACTATAAAGGAAGGTGAGACGTCCTTAATGCATGTCCATATCTTCTTCATGAATTCATTAGATTTGAACAAAGAACAAGACATCACAGAGGTGAAATGAAGTCGTACCCATAAACCACCTATAAAATGAATCTTAACATCAGCAAAACCTGCATTACGACTTTTATAGTACATGTTACTGATCGTATCAATCTCCTTTACTTTAACCAAGGCCACTATAGAAGAATCTTCTACTTTTATAAGATCACATTTATCTAATTAGACACTCTAAACATTTATCACGTCTTTTTTGTGGACCTCACTTGGGCTTATGTCACCATATGCTACTAAGGCGTATGATTTATTTTTGTGGATCTTAGTATTGTTTTTGGAGCTTAAAACAGGTCAAACAATAGTGAGTCGTGGCATCTGTGATTTCTCTAGGATATTAATATTCTGAGGACTCGAAGCACTTTTGTAGTTACGTTAGAATCTAGCAACGAAAACATAAACGTGATAACTTCCAATCTAAATATTAGAGAGAGACCTTGCAAAGTCTACATCGTTACGAACACCCAAAAACCTAACAAAGCCAAACCGCTTACATTATTTTGAATGATTGTTTGTAATGAACGCATCAACAATGCGACTAAACGACTGAAATTCCTTCCATAAGTTCTTAGCATCTAATGGATTTGGGAAATTCGAGACGTAGAAGGACGTAGCAGTTTTCTCCACATCATTTACAAACAGATCATCAATAGGTTTTGAATGTTGTTTATTGTTTTTATCGAAAACCCATATCCAACCATTAAGGTTAGTATTTGACGCAGCCATATCAACACGACACCGAAAGATCATAAAAAATTGCAAACAAAGAAAAACCTAAAAACGAAAACCAAGCCTTATGTGTAGAAACTAGAAGGGGAGGTTGAATAGTTTTACCGGTTAATTTGCGTTTTAAAATTTTGCTTATGAAATAGTTTGATTCGAGAAGTATGCCAATCAACCAACAATATGAATCACAACAAAACTATCTAATAATGCAAGTAATAAGTAAAGAGATAAAGAAAGAAACGATCAAACCAAGACACCGAGATTTATAGCGGTTGACAACGAAGCACCTCTTCGTTCCTACTCCACTCCCCGAGCACTTCACTCAAGATTTCACTATGTCAACAAGCTCCCTTTAGGCGGAGAAAACCGTTTACACGTCGCTTACTTTCTTTTCCGACACTAAGCTAGATGTCGAGTCCTAATCTTAGCTAGAACCAATCTAAGACTTTACTAAGTCTTCAAACACTCACAAGATCTACACTCTTGGATTGACACACAATCCAAATCACACCAATATACAATCTACACACTTGGATCTACACTTGATCCAATTAATACAACAACACAAAATAAATCTAATGAATGTTTGTGATCTTGAAGAAGAGAAGAGAGAAAGATCACTTGATAACAATTCGTATGTAGAAGAATACGATTGTTCTTCTCTTACACTTGATTAGAAGGTGAAGAAGGGAGGAAGAAAGAATTAATCACTTGAAACAAAATCAAGGTATGTTAGTGATCAAGATATGTGTTTTAGAAAGAAAGGAAGAAGAGAGAAAACTAGATCTGATAGAATTTTTGACAAGAGGAAGTCTGATTTTGAAATGGGTGGCCCAGTTTTATAGGGGACAAAAAAGCAGCAGTTGCTGGTGGCGGTCCCGACGGCCCTTTATATATAAGGGGGCCGCCACTAGACTCCACTCCCTTTTTTGTCCTTTTGTGGTGAAGGTTGTATCCGATATGAAACCTTCCATTTTGGGAAAAAATTATTTTCTTGATCACTAATCATGTTTAATGATTTGTTTATCCATACCTTAAGTGATTAATCATAAAAATAGAATTTTATGATTAGTAATTTATAAACGTTTAATTTTATCGTAAACGTTTTCACATTTTGTTATTATCAAAACATTGAGAGGTCAAAAAATATAAATAACGTTTTTGGACATTATTTGTATTAACAGTCTTCATACTACTTTACCCCTAATATGGTTGATCTCTCTTAAGATATTTCGCATGCATTTAATATACTCTTAGGGGCCTTGTAATAGTCTTCATACTACCTTACTTGTGTGTTGCCTTAACGGAATATTAAATAGATGGCGGGTTCGTGTAATCCGTTCATGACCTAGGAAATACTTACACAGACCATCACAAGTGTGAAAAAGCAACAGATCTAGGAGAAGCAATCTGAGGAGTAGTGCATGATTAGGTAAATACATCTTTTTATCATAAAGTTATCACCAGTAGTTTAGATTATATTTAGTTTAATTATTAGTAAATCAAACTAACCTCTCAAACCATGATATTTACTTGTTTTCTTAAAAATATAAAAACACAAAAGGAATCTTCTCTCAACCCTTTAGAATTTTGTTAGACCGTGTTCGAGCCTTCCCAACCTATTCCCCTAAAGAACGATAACAACCCCCGAGTCTTGCCTATACTACACCGCGACGATTAGGTACACTGCCTAGGGGATTATAAAGCTTCCTGTGAAGTCTTTGCAACCCTCACATCAGCTATATGAATTACATCTGCTACGTAGCTCGTTTAATATTCTTGTAATATTAGGTTATTTAGATAACGATTTCCAATAGAAAGTGACATGCCACTCACGATAGGACCTAATTGTATGCATACAACCAAAAGTAGAAAAAACCTAAGCAACCTAGGACAAAAAAAACCTAAGCAACCTCAAGCTAAAAATTGTGGATTTGGCATGCATATTTTGGGGTTCCAGGGGGAAATAATGATCTTAATGTGTTATATGGTTCCCCATTATTTGACGATGAAATTGCCGATAAAGCTTCAGAATGTCCATTTGTAGTAAACGGACATACATACAAGAAAGGTTGCTAATTAGCCGACGTTATTTATCCAGCTTGGGTTACGTTTGTTAAAACGTTTTCTATTGCAAGGGATGAAAAAACCTTGAAGTTTAAATGAGTTCAAGAAAGCTCAAGAAAAGATGATGAACGAGCTTTCGGAGTCCTACAGGGTCGCTGGGGAATTATACGACAACCTGCTCGTGCTTACCAAATCAACGCGCTAAAAAGAATCATGTAAAGTTGTATAATATTACATAACATGATATTGGATGACCAAAATTCGAGGTGGATTTGAGAGATATGTTCGTTAGTCTAGAGCCGAACATTCAACGAACCTGGGTCGAAAAATGTGATTTACATGTTAGGAAGACGAAAGAACTTCGAGATAGAAAAGTGCACAACGATCTTCAACATGATCTTGTGGACCATTTATGGAATAATCATTAGTTTGTATTTTATTTCTTGTTTACGTATGATGTTTTTTATTTTTATGTATTTTTTTATTAATGTAATGTGTTTTAATTTTAATGAATTTTATTTTAGTTATATAGTGTATGTTTTATTTTATGTAATTTTTAAAAACAAAATAATAAAATTGACCAACGGCATCACATTTTTTGTGCCAAGAGATACCTGCCAAAATGTGATGCCAAAGGGTTTCTGGTGCCGTTGTGCTTTTTGCTGACGTGACACCACTTTTGACAATTTTTGCCAACGACACGAGGGTACCCAGGCCTCTTACTATAATGTACTGATTCATGTGATTACGTGACCCACACACTCTGCAAAGCTTCCTGCGACGGCAATAGTAAAATTCCATGATCTACGTCATACGCTTATTAGGACACATTATTTTATGTTTTACACAGTTTTACCAAATTCAAATCGTTTTTTATCAATGTTTTAAAACTCGGTTTTTTAATTTACCCGGTTTAGTAGCCGGTTCATCAGGTCACCGGTTCAACCGGTTAAGCCGTCGGGTCAAACCGGTTCTATACATATGTATATTTTTTTCATATAATTAACATGCAGAGTTGTACAATCTCATAATTTATTTTACGTTCAATTGAACCGATGAAGATATTGATCTTTAGTGATTAGCTTTAGTTTTAAGTTTTATTTCTATAAGATTGTAGCAATGATTTGCAAAAAACAATTAACTTATGATTCAAAGTTGTAATAAATCGTAATAAGACAATATCGTCGATTTTTATGTTAGTTTTAACTCTATTTTAACTAATATCGTTTATCACCACTTCAATTTGTCGATTAAACTTAAAAAGTTTTATGGAAAAAAAGTTTTTGATGGATTAAAAAAAAGTCATGACCCGGCCGGGTTTATTAAAACGGGTCAACGAAAAACCGGCGGTTCAATCCGGATTTCAAACAAGCAAAAACCCGGTCATATCCGGCCCGGTCTTCGAGCTGGTTCACGGGTCAAACGGTTCAACTGGCCGGGTCAACCCGGGTTTTAAAACATTGTTTTTTGTTCTCTTGTATATTAATGTGTACAAATAAAAATTGTACCATATTCACATCATGCTTTGTTGGCTTGTACACATTAATGTGCGCAAATCAAAAAATAAAATGAGCAAATAAAAAATAAAGTTAGCAAACCACATCCCTTTTTTTATACTACATTTAATCTATTCATATTCCATGTATGAATTAAGGCATGCTAAAGACCAAAAAAAACAAGATAGAGATTGTTATCTAAAGCGCAAAGAGAATAAAAAATTGAGCAGACTCGTTAACTGAGACGCCTCTCAGTATGTTGTGAACGAGGGGGTTTGCCCGCACTCCGCTGCGGGGCGTTTGCAACCCCCTCTCAATCAGTGTGTTTTTGGGTCGGGTCGTTTGAGTACAGAATGCGGTTCAGATGCAATTACTGTGTCGAAAAAGAAAGGGCAGTAATGGTCAGAAGCGTCTGAATAGCTTCCCTTAATTGTGCCATATGATCTTCATTTAGAGCTTCAAAAGCTTCATCCTCAACATTAGAAATGGAATCAGCTTCCCCCCTATTTCATGCGCATATTCTTGATTTCGATGCTTTTATATGATTCCCCCCAATCTTGCAATCCTTTCTTGAGCAGTTCGTAGCTTTTCTTTACAGACCTTAAAAATAATTAAAGTGCACTAGCAGAATTGGTAGGATACCACATCAATTTTTACTGCTCCTTTAAGAATAAGCTTAGTGAGTGATCGTTTGGGGGTAAAGACATTATCTGGATCAGCAAACTTTCTACTCCGCGTGAATATTCTCTCCACAACGTTTCCCCTTTGGAGATTCAAATTTAATGCATACTAAGTTCTCAAGATATGTTTCCCCAATGTGTCTGAAGAAATACACCCAAGTAACCACCAGTTTTAATGCGCTGATTTACTCTGTGGTTATGACACTTTTGTCTTCCCGGCATGACCTAACTTAAAAAATTTCAAGAAAGAGCTCTATGTCAAGCTTTCGAGCACAAAATACTTCAAGGGTGAAATTACCTCCTTCCCCTTGTTGGTTTTGACACGTCGATTCAGCAAACACCTTGGTCGCACATTTATTGAGTTATTGTAGTGAAGAATAAATTAGCTCAAATTAATCGTGAGAATCAATTGATGACTCAAATCTTTACTCTTAAACTCTCTTCTGGCTATCATTTTACCTATACCATTTTATGGGCTATTTGAATGACCCTGATGGTATAGAACCCAATATACCAAACTTGAGCAAAGGTAGAATTTCTTGTGCTTGTGACTTAAGCTTGCGCTAATGTTGGAAGACAGTGTAGGAATTTTGCTCCTAGCAATCTTAAGTACTCTATAACCCTCCCAATGTATGAGACTTTATCACTCTTACGATTATCCACAAACGTCTTAGCGTGTGACACTGAGTACTACAACGTAACTCCTTTAAGTGATAGTTAACAAGGTCATCAACCATCCACCCCTTGACTGCTGGAAACTAGATAAACCAAGTCTTTAACTTAAATTAAGCTCGAGCAAGTTATCATTGAAAGTCATGCATCTAGCCAACCCCGACTTCAAGATAAAATAAGATCACGCCTTCGTAAAATGCTACTTCACTCTCAAATAAGTGATACCCGATCAACTCCGTAGTCACAAAAGATTAATTCAAAAATCTAGCCTTTAAGTTTCATGAATCTTTATCCATCATAGGTGGACGATTGTCGGCACCCGAAAGAATCGCTTTGTCAGCAAGAGTCGTCATTTGATTGTTACAAAGATTACTTGGTTGATCGGGCGGTGGTAGAAAGAAATTGTGTTTAGTTGAGTGGTTGTTGAGTCTTGAAATAATTCTTAAAACTACACGGGGATTTTACAATTCTCGACAAAACCGGGAAATCAAGTTAGGTTTCACGAGATTTTACAAGTCAAAGAATATAACCGTTTTATTTTGAAATTTGAGTTGATAGGTTATAATTGGAAAGTGACTTGTTTGGTTCTCAAAATTTTGATTGGTTTGGTTGTCAAAGGAAGTAAATCTAGTTAGTGTCAATGGAGTAAACTAGTTTTGGTCACTAGTTCGGTACAAGTGATTACAATACTAGTTCGGTTCTAATTGAAGAAAACTGTTTCGGTTACAACAGAAGACACTAGTTCGGTTTCAAATGAAGAGGGATAGTTCGAGTTCCAATGAAGAAAAACTAGTTCGGTCATAACTAAAATCAACTAGTTCGTTCCAGCTAATAACAATCTCGTTCGGTTCCAATTCTTGCTATTAACAACTCGGTTCGTTCCAACTAAACATCAACTGTTCGGTTTCACACAACCAACTAGTTCGGTTAACTAGGTCGGTTCTATCTCCAAGGACCACCCCCCCCCCAACCCCCCCCCCCCCCCCCCCCCCCCCCCCCCCCACCCCCCACCCCACCCCCCCGAAACCTTGTTCATGGTACCAACTAAAGAAAAAAACTAGTTCGGTTTAAAACTACTATCATCTTGTTCGGTTCCAACTAATAACAACTCGTTCGGTTCCAACTAAAATCAACTCGTTCGGTTTCCACACAAACAAACTAGTTCGGTTAACTAGTTCGGTTAACTAGTTCGGTTCTAACCAAGAAAATTAGCGGGGGGGGGGGGGGATTCAAACTAAAGGAAAATAGTTCGGTTCAAACTAAATAATCATCTGGGTAACACCCCAAATTGGGTCGCAGCGGAATAAGGGTCCGGGGCGTGTTACTTCAAGATCAATAGACAAGATATATAAGATGGACACAAAAAGTGTTTAAATAATACATTGGATTTAATTGAAAGACTTAATACAAATAAGCATATAGAATTTATTGTTCATTGTTGAATAATTACAAAAGTTTACAATACGTTCCCAAAAAATTGATGCACTTAAATCTTTAAGCGTGCACAATCCAAAATGGAACCCTAACTTGCTATACTACCTGGCATTACCATGCCTATGATCTCCTGTAAACAATTGCTTAAAAAAGTCAAACATTTATTGTTGGTGAATTCATAAGTTTGATAAATATCATGATGGGCAGGACCGAAAGGTCTTTTAGTGATAATGCAACACATGCAGATCTCCCAAAAACGAGATTACATTTACACTAAGCTCGTGACCGGAAGCTTCGACGATCTTTCTTGCAATTAATACTTATATTGCTAATTTCGCCGATTAGCTGGGTTCAACCCGTAAAACATCTTAAATTCGACATGCTATAACGTTCGTTCACGGTTGATAGCTAATCACCCGACGGGGAGGTGTTTCCCGAATAGATATATAAATATCATTCGCGCTACATAATGTAATTCCCAATTCATCTTTGCAATTGGACAGCAAACCATATAATTCATGATAAAGGGCTAACTTTGGGTTATGCTACTTAGGCAACATGTAATCAATATTGCAGTAATTATAAAATTAAAGATGTTTTCACCCATAATTTTTAAATCTTTGAAATCATAAAATTGTGGGGCTATGACTCACCATTGAGTGAGTAATGTCAAGTGTATCACAATTAGCGCGCCACGCGAATGATCTAAATTGCAACCTATTTTAAATTAAGGTAGGTATAGTACCGAGTACTTTAATTAACCATCATTGAATATAGTCTTATAGTTGTACATCGTTACTATATCGGTCGGGCTATCATATTAAAGAGGTCTATGGACATGACGTTTCGAGGAGTAGGACATTTAAATCGTAAATCCACAACTCGTCGAAACGCCATCCGAAGAGGGCACTCATTATGAAAACTCCCTAGTAATTTAGTTCCTTGATAACTCATATTATTCTATATAGCTCAATCACCAACTAATGGTTTTTTGGAAAAAAATTGTGTTTAATAAGTTAAAACGTTTATAATTACCGTTTAGTAAAACTGGCGTAACTTTCGCGTTTTAAGCCCGATTCCGCGCGTTTTTTAGTCCATCTTTTGTATTAAGACGGTTATCAGATATTTGACATTTTCATAAATTTTCTCCCTGAATGAACAGTAACTTTTACTGTTCATGACAGACATGTGTTTTATACAATTCGTATTTGTTGTCGTAAAACCCGTAAACGTCGTATTTTATTCGTTATAGCTCCGTTTTTAATGTTTCCCCCCCCCCCCCCTCCTTCCCCCCCCCCCATCCCCCCCCCCCCCAAGAAGTTCTCGTATTTGAAAGTTCTTATATTTTTATGAGGTTACAAAAAAATATAACTTTCTGTCATGACTAGTAACTTTTATTAAAAATTAGTTTATAAAAGTTATTAATATGTTCGTAATACTGCGAAATTCTCATAACTCGTTCCGTTATTATTGAAAAATTACGATTCTTTTCATTTTGAATCCTAAAAATTTGTATTAGTTGGTAAAAATATCAAACCCTTGCTGTTTATAATTTTTATAAAAATGTTTTTTTATAAAATTTTACTTACGACTTCGTTTATTATACGTAATAAAATCGCTTTTAACGTAAAACTTTTTTCCGTTATTAATCCGTTTAACAAGTTTCTAACTTTTCAGGAAATCGTCGTGAAATGTAATTATAGTTTTAAAAATATAAAATGGTATGTAAAAATTCGACTTTTGGACAGAATGTTTGCTTAAGCTTGTTGACTCCATTTGTAACCTTTTCTTTATACTTTACTACTTTTGTATTTTATCTTAAGTCCTTATATCCATATATTTCATAAATTCATACCATTTATTTAAGTGTCCTTTGTCCATATTAGTCATCATAGTTCCAAGTTATCCAGTATACAATTCCTTTAACTTACTTTAAACCATCACTTTACTTAAGTAACCTAATTTACTAGGTTTTGTTCATAAGCTTTTTAAGCAAACAAGTGGGTTCAAGTGTATTTCTTCAAGATAGAACTTCATTTTAGTGTTCAAGGTAAATCATTATATGAATTTTTTTATTTTTTTTTTCCCCCCCATTAATTAATATTAACATGTCTTATGTATTTCTTTATATTGAAACATATTATGAAACTATAAAAACCCTAATTTACCCATAATCATTTTTACACCTAAATAACTTGATACAATATTTTCTCATTCTTTTTAACATGATGTAAGTAATAACACCCTATGTATGTAAGTGTGTAAAATGATCATTTCAAATATTATACTTCATTTTATGAATAAAACCTAAATGGTGATTTAGCTAAATCCAATAATCATTGTGCATAAAAAATGAAGTTATAAAAAAACAAATAGTTCAAGTGGTCACTTATGAGGTATGATGATGATGATGTACATAAGTACTAAACCCTTGTTTAGCCACATAAAACCATAACGCCTTGCACTTAAGTAAACCCAAATTTTTCCATATATTAAACCATTGCTTTTCTTTTACTTGAGAAATACTTGGAAATGGTGATTCAATGCTGCAATATTGCCTTAGTATACCTTATAATAGATGTATATAGAAGTGTATGGATTGTAGAAAATTTTGTATGGTTTTGTTAAAGGGGTGCTTGTTTGCCGAAGCAATATAGAGAGGAAAAGGAAGGTTTTTGTTTGATTTTTGTTAAGTGTAAAGTGTGTAAGTGTTATACTCTTATGTATAGATGTAAGTATGGTGCAAGGCATGGTCTAGGAGTCAAAGTAAGGTGCAAGTAATGGTCTTGGTCTTAGGTATGGCCTCAAGAGTCAAAGTATGTTAGGAATGGTGTTGCCATAATGAGGTATGGTGTGAAATTTGACCAAGTTGCAAGCATAATGTCATTTTTCATGTATATACTTTGTTATGCTGTGATTTTCGGCAAAAACAAAGTTATACAATGATTTATTTATGTAATTTTTGTGTATTGGTATAAAAGTGGGTATTTGTTGAATGCGTAGGAAAGTTTTTTGTGGTTCGGGAGTGCATAAACGCAATTTATCGCGAAATTCGTATTTACTTTACGTATCGATAAAAATAAATTGAACAAAGTTAATAATTATCCTTAAAATAATTTATATAACCCTTGCTTGATGTAAACATTTAATTGTTTGATGCCCGTTTACATTGAACGCTAATTTTTGGCGTACGCGATTTAACCTAACGTTTACAATTTTAAGCAAACACGTACAATTCAAAAAGGTACATTGTGAATTTATTGATGTCGTCAATGACTGAAAACACATGTGTTATAGGACTTCCCCGTTTAAACGAGCCTTGTCTCAAGGCTCACGATGCAGCACTGGAGGGGTGGGTCTTGGTGAAGAGGTGTGGATATTTTTTTTTGGATGATTGGTCTTCACGCGCCCACGTGTACTCAGGACCTCTATGGAGTTCATCGAACTTTGACCAATGGGATCCGGCTTCTCTTCAACCTTTAATTCTCGGTCCCTCTATTTCTACCGGTTCCTCAACAAAATGGAGTTTGTGTCAATAAATTAAGTCCAGCCAACTGGAACGGCTATGGTTGTCGGCATGAGACTTTTTCAGTTTAGATACATGAAATGTATTATGGACTTGCTCAATTCTCTGGAAGTTCAAGCTTGTAAGCAATTCTCCAACCTTTCTATACCTTAAAAGGTCCCAACTTACATAGGGTTAACTTCCCCCGTTTGCCAAAACGTACGACCCCTTTCCAAGGGAGACCTTAAGCATGACTTTGTCTCAACTTGGAATTCCATTGGCTTACGCTTCAGACAGGTAACTCTTCTGGTCGATCACGAGCAGTTGCATCCTTTGTTTGAATGGGATGATTTTCTCAGTGGCTTTGGATCGGTTCTGGACGAGTATTTGAGCTTCTCCAACTTCAGTCCAACAAATAGGTGCGACTTCGACATTAAAGTGCTTCAAATGTAGGTGCGGCCTTGATACTTGCGTGATCGCTAGTGTTGTATGGAAGACTCGATAATGGAAAATGGTTAAACCCAACCTTTCAAAGTCGATTGCAACAAGGCACGCAAATTTCCTCGAGAGTTTGAATGGTCCTCTCGCTTTGCCCATCTGTTTGTGGATGGTACGCAGTACTCATATCCAAATTTGTACCCAAAGCGTTCTGAAGTGACCTCCAGAAATTAGATGCGAATCTCGGGTCACGATCGCAAATGATCGAGACGGGTATCCCATGCCTTGTGACCACTTCCTTTAAGTACAATCTTGCAAGTTTATCCAAAGGATCGGTCTTCTATTGGGAGTGAAGATCGCAGGATTAGTGAGTCGGTCGACGATCACCCAAATAGTATCATAGCCTTGAGGACGTTTGGATGTTTAGTGACATAAATCCATGGTGATGTTATCCCACTTCATTAGGGATTATTAGGTGTACCATACAATCCTGACTGCCTTTGTATGTTCGGCTTGACCTTAGCACAGGTCAACACGTTGTTTAACATAAGTTGCTATGTCGGCTTGTTCAATGTTGGGCCAACCAATATACTTCTTATGTCCTTGGTAATTTTGTCGGAACCCGGATGGATAGAGTATTTTGATTTATGGGATTCGTGCATGATCACAGTCCGCAAATCGCCATAACAAGGTTAGCAGCTTTGCCATGAGGCTCAGGGTTCATCCGCACCGTGATCCAACTTTTGTTCTTAATGCTTATGGAAAATTTAGCATTTTCAACCAAACATTCCTCCAACTGTCTTCAACTCTTTATGTTCTCGGGTTTTCGCGATTCGGTCTGAGCATTTAAGATTTGTTTGGGAAGGTCCAAACTAATAGTCATAACCAATGCTCGAACTCTTAGCGGTGGTTCTCGTTCTTTCCTAAAAAGCATCAGCAACGACATTTGCTTTCCCCGGGTGATAACGAATATCGCAATCGTAATCACTTAGCAACTCTAACCATCGTCGTTGCCTCATGTTCAACTCTTTTTGATCTAAAATGTGTTGCAAACTCTTGTGATCGGTGAACACTGTACACTTGGTTCTGTATAAATAATGTCTCCAGATCTTAAGAGCGAACACCACTGCACCGAGTTCTAAATCATGAGTTGTATAGTTCTTCTCATGAATCTTCAACTGGCGTGATGCATAAGAAATCCCAAACCCTTCTTTGAAGCGTCGCAGTATGCGATGAAATCTTCGCTTCCTTTAGGTAATGCAAGGATTGGTGCACTGCACAACTTTTACTTCAACAGTTGAAAAGCTGCTTCTTGTTTATCGCCTCACTCAAACTTGACCTTCTTTTGAGTAAGCTTAGTCATTTGTTTGGCGATCTTTGAAAACCCTTCAATGAATCTTCGGTAATACCCAGCAAGACCTAAAAATTGACGAATCTCCGTTGG
>BQNB010012920.1:0-78180 GCA_026074375.1 Tanacetum coccineum
ATAGGTCGTATAAGTACTAAGCACTTTGATTAACTAATACCATATATAATTCTATATAGCTACATCATCATCTAATTGCATTTGTTAAATCATATTTATAAAGTAAAAACGTTTATAAATATCACTTTAAAAGTCCTATCAAAGTATGATATTTTTACTGCTGAACAGTTCTTTTTACTGTTCATGGACTTTTATAAAATTATTTTTATAAAATTAGTTATCGTAAAACTCGTAAAAGTCGTATTTTATTCGTTTTAACTCTGTTTTTAGTGATTCTTTCGAGCACGTCTTCGTAATTAAAAGTCCTACCAAAGTATGATATTTTTCAAAAATATATATCTGAGATGAATAGTAATTTTTACTATTCATACTTTATAAAATTATTTTTATAAACTTTAATTATCGTAAACTTGCGAAATTCATAACTCCTTTATTATTGATCCAAAAATTATGATTCTTAATATTTTGGAATTCTAAAAATTAGTACTATCTGAGAAAAATAATCATTTTTATATATCAGAAGTAAAACTTAAATTTTTTTTATAAAATTTCTTTTATAAACGCGTTTATTATCGCGTAACTTGTAAATTACGTATCTCATTCGTTACAAATCGGCTTTTCAAGTTTCTTACCTTTGTGGAATCCTCATGAGATGTATTATTTTATAAAAATATAAAATCAATATGTTAAAATTCTAATTTGATCAGACCCTTTGGGGTTTTTTATTAAAAACATGTTTAAACTTGATTTTCTAGGTTTTTAGCTTAGCCACTTTGTCACAAGTCCTTTACAACTATTTATACCATGTGTCTTATGTACTTAGGGTCCCTAGTTCATCATTTGTCCAAATATTGTCTAATAATCACAAGATCCATGTGTCTAAATACTTATTTGTCCATAATCTTATATAAGTAACTTTTTATACTTTTTACCTATATATACTTTATATAACTTAACCAACACTCATATAGAGTATATAATTTCTTTATAACATGATCCATAACATCCATATATCACATAAAAAAGTTTACCAAAACCATAAACAAGAATAAAAACCATTTTATATCTCATTATGTTCCTTAGATGGTGATTAACTACATAAACATTATATATGCATAAAATCACAAAAGTAAAGAGATTAAGGTTTTTAGGTAACCTTAATATGATGTAGGATGATGAACAATATGATCTAAACCCTTGTTTAGCAAAAAAACCCTAGCTTTCAAGTCTTAGAAAACCCTAAATCCAAGTAAACCCTAAATCCAAGTAAACCCTAATCTTGAACCTTCTTGCTTAATCACTTGTAAACCTTAAACCAAACCTTCTAAACACCTTAGGATATCTTAGATATGATGTATGAACACTTGTGTATGTTGTAAATAAAATTTGTATGGATGGTTTATGGTGGTGGTTTTGGCCGTGGCATATGAGGAGAGAAAGAGAGAGTTTTTGTGTTGTTTTCACTTTAGCAAATGAGATGTGTGTGTTACTTCTACTAGTGAATGCCTTATATAACTCACATGGCTAGTCAAAGATCACTTGTAGAAAGTCCAAGACAAGTTAGGAAGTCTTTGGTCAAGACTTGTGAAACTCTTGAAGGTTTAATGAGTTGTTGAAGGTATAAGATCCAGTTGCAAGTTTATGATATTTCTCTTGTGATTTCTTTACCAAATCCGGCCCTATTTACATATATAAGATATTTTTGTAATTTTTGAGTATTGGGTATTTGTTGAAGCGTAGAAAAGTTTTGGTGGTTTCGGGAATGCCTAAACGTATTTTATCGCGAAACGTAACCAATTTACGTAACCAATAAAAATAAAATGAACAAAGTTAATAATTATCCTCAAAATAATTACTTAACACTTACTTAATGTAAACATTTAATTGTTTGATGCCCGTTTACATTGAACGATAATTTTTAGCTTACGCGATTTAACTTAACGATTTCAATTTAAAAGCAAACGCGTACAATACTAAAAATAATTAGTGAATTTATTGACGACGTACAATGAACCTAAAACACGGGGTGTTATATTATAAATAGAAAACTCAAAAACGAGTTTTAAGTGTGCTAAATCATATTCTCGATACCTAAACCATAAAAGTTGATTTTCAGAGGAGAAAAAGAGCAGAAGAGGTCGAGCAATGTTATCAATTCCATAGGAGACATCGTGTAATTCCATATACTTTAGTAATCGTTCAGTTTTTGGTATCATTCGTTAACTCGGTTAGTTTACCTTGGCTAAATAATTACTCTTGTATTTATTATGACGTTTGAAGGCTAATACCTTCGGGTATTAGCCATTATTATGAAGATCTGAATGTTTGGTATTTGTTTATCTCGATTTCTTGATTTATCGTTGTATGCTTGTTTATGTTTATCAATTTATACTTGTTTACGCGCTTTTGTATGCGACCTATCATTCAACTGGATCTAGTGATACGGACCAAGTAGATCTAGAGTCTGGGATAGCTCTCCATATAGTAATTTATACATCTAGAATAATAGTTACACAAATATTGTCCTTCTAAGTCTGTGTCTAGGATACGCTTCGGGCTTAACTAGTTAATTGGATATTGCCAATGGTTTATTGATCGTGTTGACTAGCAGGTGACCTAGATAATTCAACAAGTAACGTTCTGATTCCATTGGATAGTTGGACAAGTAGACTACTAGTGTATAAATTTCCATTAAGCGGTAAGTGGGTAAAGTCTCTATGAGCTAGGGTTTAACAAGATCACCATTGCTTTAATCTCTAAGATAGATTATAATCAGCAAATAAGGATGCTTTATGCGGATGCTTTAATTGTGACAGAATTAATGTGTCTAGGTCTTAGGATGATGTAACGCCTAAGTCTTAAGAATGATATGCCACCTCGAGAGAAGAAATCATTGCACTTAATAAACAAACCAACTTTCTAATCGGATTAATAATGGTTAATATAGTTTTCTTATATTTGGCTCGACCTCTCTTTTATCTTTTGATAATTAGCTCGCTTGGGTAAAAGTGTCTTAAATTGATTGTAGTCACCAACCAAACCGTACCAGTCTCTCAGGCTGAAAACCACATTTTACCGTTAGAATTAGGAACTAGGACTGACATAGGTTTAGAATAGAATAGAATCAACATAGATTAGATAACCAAGATATTAATCAAATTGATAGATTTAACCTCGCTTCAAGTGTTCGACACCCTACTTACCACGAAACTACTACCGACGGGTACACTGCCTGTTAAAGTGTTGTTTTTGGTTTAGTCGGCAAAATATAAATTTAAAAATTGAATCAATAAAATATACACCACACAATGAAACATCAAGTTTTTGGCGCCGTTGTCGGGGAGTGAAAATTAATCTTGATTTTTATTTGATAGTTTGGTTTTTAACATTAGATTAGATCTAACCCTTAGGATTAGTGTAATTTAGATTAGTGTATATTCTTGTTATAAAAGGAGTCCTTAGGTTAGAGTAGAAATACACATATCATATACACACATCTTTCACATACGACTCTCATACTTTAAGGTTTTGTAAACCCTATTACTTTTGCGAGTACTCATATTATTTCAATCAATAATATTAGGCTTGTTGGTTTATTCACTTACTTTTTTCCATTCCATTACCATTGTTATTCCTTGCTTAACACTAAAGTTAGATTCCGCATAACCTTTGTGAAACACTTTAACAAAGTTTCTCACATTATTATCTTGTGATTACCAAGGTAATAATAACCTTATAACCTAAGGCAGTAGATCTAGAGTTTTGGGACTCAACAAGTGGTATCAGAGCTTGTTGAGAGACTTTGATCTAAGAAGCATAACATTCCAAACTTCTCAATCACAAACAGAAATGGATCCCTATGTTACATCCACTCCCAATTCCATAAAACTTCCAATCCTTGACACTGGTAAATTTGAACAATGGAAGTTTATAATACAACAGTATCTACAGCATGAACACTATGCTCTATGGGAAGTCATAGAGTTTGGTGACTCATATAGAGCTCATGCACAAGATAAAAGTATACCTAGTGAAGCTACTCCATCGTCAAGGAGCAAGGGAAAGACTGAGGCTGTAACAACTGAAGACATGCAAAAGAGAAGAAATGATTTCAAGGCAAGAACTACTTTGCTGCTGGCTCTCCCTGATGAACATCAGTTGAGATTCAGCAAGTATGAAACAACCAAGGAATTATAGGAAGCAATACTAAGGACCTTTGGTGGAAATGAAGCCACCAAAAAGACAAAGAAGAATCTGTTAAAGCAACAATATGGAAACTTCAAAGCTGAAGGATCAGAGACTCTAGATCAAACTTTTAATAGATTGCAGGCTATTGTGATCAACCTTACTTTGAGTTCTTAGATGTTCCAGTTGAACAAGAATATCTGAACCAGAAGTTTTTGACAAGCCTTTCACCAGAATGGCTTATGCATACTATTGTTTGGAGAACGAAAATGACCTAGACACAATGAGTCTGGATGATTTATATAATCATCTCAAGGTCCTATGAATCAAGAGGTTCATAAACGTGAGAATCAAGTTCTCAAATATGGCCTGTATCATTTCTTCTTCAAATACCAACAGTGGAAAAAGTGAAGTTCCCACTGCTCAAAGTTTTTCCACTGCTAGTGGTCAAGTTACCACTGCTAGCACTGAGTTGCCACTGCTACCTTTAGCCATGATACTATCTGTGCATACATAGCTACTCAGCAAAGTGGTTCTCAAATTAAATATGAGGACATTACTCAGATCGATGATGATGACATTGAAGAGATGGACATCAAATGGAATATGGCTTTTGCTAATATGCAGGGCCTATAGGTTCTGGAAGAAGACGGTAAGGAAATTACCATTCAAGGGTCTGATGTAGCTGGGTTGATAAATCTAAAGTGGAAATTCTTCAATGCCACAAATTAGGCATTTTGCTAGAGAGTGTCAGAGCAACCAAGGAGTCAGGACAAAGTAAAAGAGAGCTGACAAGAAGGAGCCGCGCAAAGGTTGATGAGAAAGAGCTAGAACACAAGGCAATGATGGCCATTGATGGCATTGGATGGGACTGGAGCTTTATGGCTGAAGAAAATAAAGCTTCAGAGAATCAAGCACTTGTAGCAGAAGAGGTTGTACCAACAGAATTTGCTTTAATGTAAATGTCTTAGTTCAACTCAGACAAATGAGAGGTCTAATGATGATGTCATATAGTTTTCTAAAATCTTTGTAGCAGAGAACACAGAAAACCTCACTACTAAAATTAGTAAGCTTAGAGAAGAACTTTTTGATAGTGAATCAGATTTGGGTAATTATAAAAGAGGCTTATCACAGGTTGAAGCTAAGTTGGTTAAGATTAAAATAAATGAATCTAAATTCTGTGAAAGGATAAGAGTCTTAGAAAGAGATTTAGAACTTAAGGATTATAAAATTGAAAATCTTACAAATGAGCTTGCAGAAGTCAAGAAATAGAGAGATGGCATTGATATCTAAGTTAGAAAAGTTTGTAAACTCATCCAAAAGACTTTAGATCAAATGTTAGAAAGATCAAAAATATAGGTAAGGCCAAGAAGGGTGTTGGATTATGATGAATAAAAGAGCTGTCCACCCCCTTATAGGTAATGGTTGTGTCAAAGCCCATAATTAACTTTGTGAAAGAGTCTGGTTGTCCTAATGTCATTAAAATCAATAATATTGAAAATGCTAGGAAACCAACTGCTAAATATGCTGAGTTATATAGGAAAAATCACACAAAGCACGATTTAGGTCTAACAATTTTGGTTCCTCCAATGAATTAAGGACCTCTGGGATTCTGATGATGAAATGATAGTGAATCTAACAACCTATTGATCTATCAGTCTACCATTAATGATAATATAGAATCAACCGAGAGGAACCAAGGAATTGGAACAATCTAAAAATCCCAACAGTGGAAAGGAACTTGTGATGCAAAATAAAGCATGTTATAAATGTGGTAGCTTTGAGCATTTGAAGGTTAACTGTAATAAAAATAAGTGGGTAAATAAAGGGAAAAACTGGTCAAGGGTTAATTATACCCAAGGAAACTTGACACCCAAAGCTATTTTGCTCAAATCTGGCACAAAAACCATTGCTCCTAACAGATCTTTTTCCACTGCCAGAACATCTTTGAATGTTGCTCAACCAAAAATGAAATCTTTTGTTAAATCAGCACATTCAAATGTAAAAAGGCCCTTTGAAAGAAAAAGCATAGCTAAAAATAAAATTTGGGTTCCAACTGTTAGAACAAAAAATCCCACTGTTGGCTTAAAAGTTCCCACTGCTAAGCCAACAGTTGCTGCTGCTAAGGGAAACAAGGGAAAAGCTGTTAAGGCCTCAGCTCGTTGGATTTGGAAACCTAAGCAAATCTCTGGTGAAGGTTCAAATGTCAATGGTGTATCAGTGACATTCAAGAAATATCAATACATTGATACACAAGGCAGACTCAAGTCAGTAATGGCTTGGCTCTCTAAGAGAACTAATTCTCTTTATTTGTGCCAGAGTAGAAAACCACTGGATAATATTGATGAATAAAGGATTCGTTAGTGTTGCTCAAAAGGCACATGACTGCAACTATCCTTATCTATCAGCTTAAAGACCTTATGATGAAGGATATGTGTCATTTGGATATGGAGGTGGAAAGATTACTGGCAAAGGCACAATAAAGACTGGTAAACTTGAATTTGAAAATGTGCATTTTGTGAAAGAGCTTAAATACAACCTGTTTAGTGTATCTCAAATCTGTGATAACAAAAATTGTGTCCTATTCACTGATTCTGAGTGCATTGTATTGGGTAGAGATTTTAAGCTTGAGGATGATAGGCATGTGTTGCTTAGAACACCTAGACAGCAGAATATGTATGCTGTTGACTTAAAAGACATTGTCCCTCATAAAAATCTAACTTGCTTGATTGCTAAGGCCTCTGTAAATGAAAGCATGTTATGGCATAGAAGATTAGGTCATTTAAACTTTAAAACAATGAATAAATTGGTTAGGAATAATCTAGTTATAGGTTTGCCCTCTAAAATATTTGAAAATGACCATTCATGTGTTGATTGCTTGAAAGGAAAAACAGCATAAGGTCTTCATGTAACTCCAAGTATAGTGAAATCAACTTCTAAGGCCCCCTTCACACCTTGCGATATTGATTATGGTTTTGGACCTACCTCTATTATAGTCTGAACCATAAATTGTATGCTTAGTTGTCCACTGCTATTTTCTAGTTACTTGGACGTTTCTTCTAAAAACTAAGGATGAAACATATAGGATCCTTAGAAACTTCATAACAGAAATAGAAAATCTAAAAGATCTTAAGGTATTAAAATTATCAGATTGATATGGGGTGAGGTTAGAACAATAAATGGTTGATGTTCTGTTCTAGGTAATTTATTAAGAGAGAGTTTTAGTAATGCAAGAACCCCTCAACAACAGAATGGGGTTCTGAAAAGTAAATAGAACTCTCATAGAAGCTGCAAGGACCATGTTGGCTGATGCTAAACTTCATGTTACCTTTTGGGCTGAAGCAGTTAACACTGCTTGCTATGTCCAAAACAGAGTGTTAGTAACTAAGCCACTCAATAAGACTCCTTATGAACTTTTTAATGGAAGAGCCCCCCCTGATAGAGGGATCTCAAAGACATTTGGTGTACATGTCATGATTCTAAAACCTGTGACCACTTAGGTAAGTTTGAATGCTAAGGGGGATGAAGGTTCTGTTTAGGATACTCCCCTAATAGTAAAGCTTTCAGGGTGTAATAACAAGAAGAACCAAACACATAAGGAAAACTTGCATATAAATTTTCTAGAAGAAAGTCATTGATAAGTAGGTGGTCCATAGCTGGTTTGTTTGATATTGAATCCCTAACCAAGTCTATGAATTATATACCAGTTGTTGGTGCAGGAACATCTTCTTCTAACATTTCAGGTACAAAAGAAGATGTAAAGCAAGCTGAGAAGGAAAAAGGATCTCCTCTAAGATTCATAGCTCTTCTAAATTGGTTTCATGAGGCTCAAATGGTAACTACAAATGATGCTGCAAAGAAAAGTGGTGGAATTCTTATTGATTCACCTCAAAAGGAACAAGAAGAGGTTCATACGGATAAAGATGTTTCTGAACAGGTTGAACATGAAGTGAATGAAGAAGTTCCTGAAAGCAGTGGAATCTGTTTTCCCACTACTAGTTCAAAAGAGTCATCTAAGTTCACTTCAACCCTAACAGTGGAAACTGCTGTTCCTACTATTAGTACATATGTTCCCACTGCTAGTGAAAATATCATCACTATTGATCCATCTAAGCCTCCTTCAACACTAACAGTGGAAACTACAGTTCCCACTGTTAGTACACCTATTCCAACTGTTATCAAATCTAGGGCAGATTGAGATACTCACAACTCACAGCCACCCATCTATATCCAATTTTTTTCATCTAAAGACAGAGTGGAAGATTCTTTGGAGATTCAACACCCATGCAACTAAGACTGGAATGAAGTGGAAGCTGATCTAAGCAATAAGGAGACTACTATTCAAGGTAGTCCCAACCCCCACCTCTCAAGATTCCATTACAGATCATCAAAGAATAAGATAATTGGATCCTGTAGAATTACTACACGTTTTTAACCAACATAATTTTAAGAATTGTTGGTGAAACAAAAGCTTTCTAGCCAAGCCACTATTCATCAAAGACTGATCCTGATCTCCTATATTTATTCTATTTTCATCAGCCTTATATCTCAAGAAGAACCTAAAAATATCTCTAAAGCTCTAAAAGATTCAATCCTGGGTAGAAGCTATGCATAGAGGAGCTCCTACATTTATCAGATTCAGAAGTTTGGTTTAGGTGTGACTGTCCAAAAGGGGTGAGACCTATTGGGACAAAAATGGGTTTTCTTAAACAACAAAAATATGAAAGGGGAATAGTCATTAGAAATAAGGCCAGACTGGTGGCTCAAGGACATACTCAGGAAGAGGATATTGATTATAAAGAATTCTTTGCACCAGTTGCAAGGATTGAGGCTTTTAGGTTATTTTTAGCCTATGCTTCCTATATGATGGTTTTTTTTACAGTATACAATGATTTCAAAGTGCATTCCTAATGCACTATTGATAGAATTAGAAGTTTTAATGTGAATGCAGCCTCCTAGTATTAAAGATCCTTCGAGTTTCCACACAAAATCTATAAGATGGTCAAGGCTATGTATGGACTTCACCAAGCACCTAGAGGCCTGGTAATGGTAAAATTGTCCGAGTATTTGTTGATAATGGCATTCAAAAGAGGTACTAAAGAACAGACTCTTGGTTTATCAAGAAGCACAAAGTGAGATTTTGCTAGTGCAAGTGTATGTGATGACATTATATTTAGGAGGTCATCCAATCCAAAGCTGTGCAGAGAATTTGAGGCTCTCATGCATGACAAATTCAAAATGAGTGTTATGGGTGAACTCAGTTTCTTCCTAGGTCTGCAAGTGTTACAAAAGAAAGATGGCATATTCCTCTCTCAAGATAAGTATGTTGGTGATATTCTAAAAAAAGTTCGGTCCATACCTCCAGGGACATCCCCAGCAAACCACTCCCGTTAGACCATGATAGAGAGAATCCTTTGGGAAAGATAGAAAGGTAAAGATGTAGATCTTCATCTGTATAGATCCATGATTGGATATTTAATGTATCTCACTGCATCAAGACCAGATATTCATGTGCTAGACATCAAGTGACACCCAAAGAATGCCATCTTCATGCAGTTAAGAGAATCTTTAGGTACCTAAAAGGACATCCTAAGTTAGGACTTTGGTATCCTAAAGAGTCTCCCTTTGACTTAGTGGCATATTCAGACAGTGATTATGGTGGTGCTAGTCAAGATAGGAAGTCCACCACTGGAGGATGTCAGTTTTTGGGAAGAAGGTTAATCTCTTGGCAATGTAAGAAGCAGACCATTGTGGCCACTTCCACAACTGAGGCAGAGTATGTTGCAGCTGCAAGTGGATGTGGGCAAGTTCTTTGGATACAAAATCAGCTTCTAGACTATGGGTACAATTTCATGAACACTAAGATATATATTGATAATAACAGTGCAATTTGTATAGTCAAAAATCCTGTCTTTCACTCTAGAACAAAACATATTGAGATAAGACATCATTTTATAAGAGACTGCTTTGAAAAGAAACTAATATATGTGGATCATATTCATACAGATGATAATGTAGCAGACCTTTTAACAAAAGCCTTTGATGTGGGGAGATTCCAGTACTTAGTTGTAAGTATTGGAATGCTTGACCCCTAATATGTCTATCTCGTAATTTTTGTAAAGTTTTGTATAGGATTTGCACTGCTATTAGATCAATACGTGTTTATACTGCTAAAATAAATGCAACTGTTAGTCATTTTTCCACTGTTAGGTTTTCCATCGTCAGTGTAAATGTTCCCACTGTTAGGTTACATTTCCACTGTTAGTGTTTTTCTTAGTTTTGGACTAACAATTGCAGAATGAGCAAGTCATGAAAAGATCCCTATGCTATCATCAATGGAGTCAAGGGTGGAATCACATCATAAGTTGTATATCTGTAAGATCAATTTCTCTTGGGTTGGGGTTAAGGAACCTCTAGGATTAGGGTATTCATAGAATACTCATGGTCAGTCCTAGACTGGACCCCACTGGTGAATAAAAGTTAAAATTCTTGCTTAAGTTTTTTATAATTTTGAGGCATTTAGTGTTGGCAACCTCATTCCATGGGTTTACACACAAAGTTTGGTCACAAGAGTTGCTCCTATGTTCAACACCCACCCCCACCCCACCCCTCTCAGGCGTTCTTAGTGAGCATGAGTGTGTGTGCATTAGGGTGTGTAATTATTAGAGAAAGTGCTTGTTCAACTGCCAACATTTGACCTAGAATGGATATGGTAGGGTGGTGCCTCAGGAAAAATTTTCAATGGGTTAAACATGTATACAGTGGTAAATATGTGTATCAATTTTCTTCATGGGTCAAATAGCGAGCAAAGGACTCATGAATTCATGCATGTCTCTCTTGCTTTTGCAAGTGTGTATGTATGGATAGGGTAGGCTTACTTTTGATTAATTGAGAGTTAAGTGATAACCCATAGGAATATTTCCCACATTTAGACCACAAAGTTTCCCACTCTAGACTTAGATCCCACTATTTAATTTTTTTTTCCCACGACAATAAAGTCTTTAGCACTATTGGGCTCATAAGATAGTGCATTAATTAAAAAGTCGTTGAGATTTTTTAGGCTGCTTAACTTATTATATAACTTCTTAATATAGAATTTCAAGATAGTTCTATTCTTCTAAAAGATAATCTCATCCTAAAAACGTCGATTACTTTTTCATTCGATCATAATCCTTTTAAGTGCCTATATAATCTCAATTCAAGTCGCCCACAGTACCAACACCTCTAATAATCCTTAACCCAGAACCCTCATCATGACTAAACTTGCTTTTTGTGATTACCACAACATGGTGGCAATTTTGGAGAAAACAGAGCATAACACTGATTTCCATCAGATAGTGGACTTCCTTCAAGCTTCTCACATCATGTATGCTTTGATGGTTATAACTACAGTTTATGTTTCACACACTCGACAGTTTTGTCCACTGCTAGGATCAAACAGCGGATGGAGAAACAAAAAAACTTGCTAAATCAATGCAACAAAGGACTATCTCTGAATCATCAATTAAGAGGCATCACAAACAGAATGATGCAGAAGGCTTATTACTTTGCCTGACAAAGAACTTTTTGAAAACCTTTCACTGATGGGTTACAATATTTTGCCAAATCAAAGATTTTCTTTTCAAAAAGGTCAATTTTCATGTCAGTGGAAGTTTCTGATTCATACCATTATGCAGTGTTTGAGTCCAAAGCGTACTAGTTTTATTGAGTTTAGTAGTAATATTGCTACTGCTCTTGTATGTCTTGCCACAAACAGAACTTACAACTTTTCTAAGATGAGATTTGTGTATTATGAGGAGTCAATAGTAACGTGTAAATTTCTAATGTACCCTAGGCAATTGAAAAACTTTTTAGAAAATGAGTCAATTTGTACTATCCAAACAACTACAATTTACCCTGTTCCCTTTCAAACTCAAAAGGTTTTTACAACTTTAAGAATCAACAGTCTTAGTTTTTCTAGGAGGATTGTTCCATTGTTTGATACCATGATTGTTCAACAGGGTAAAGGCTCAAAAAACTAACTTGAGCCCCATCACACACCCTCAACTCAACATGTTTCTCTACCTAATCCAACTCACACATCCTCACCTCATGAAATACAATCCACTCCTCCAGAAGCTCAAACTACTCCACAAGCATCTCTACCTCACACAACAAATATTCCATCTCACACTCCTACACCTAGGAGAATGACCAAAAGGGCTATAGGATTACTCAGTCTAAAGCCCTATCAACTGTTTGTATGATGAGAGCTAGAACCATCCCATACGAAGGTGACAGATTGGAGAGCTTTCCCCTAACGAGCCACTAGCTTAGATGCAGCATGGGGGCGGAAGAAGGGGGACAAGAAAACATACCTAAGACCTTTGCCCTGCCCCATGAATCATTTCCAAGGATTACTTCTCTTGGTGGTGATGAGGGTAGTCTGAAACAAACGCTTAAGGAATTAATGGAATTTTGTACCACTCTGCAAAGGCAACAAACTTAAATGGCTGAAAAAATCCAAGTCAAGACTCTTAGAAATCAAGCGAAAAAATTTTGAAGGCTAGGATCTAGACTTTGGAGGTTGCTCAAAATCCAAGATAAGGTGTTCAAGAGGATGCACAAACAGGGATGAATAGATCAAGGGGAAGTTAATGTGGTTTAAAGGTGATGCTGAAAAAGATAGTAGCAGGAGTACGACAAAGGGAATGTGAGAGAACAGAAATCAAGGCAAATGTTTTGAGTTTTTTATGAGCCTGCAAATAATCCCTAGCTAGTGGAGTATGAAAGATTTTTACCACTAGCTTATTCCACAATTTCCCCCTGTTATTCAATGTATCCACTGTATAGACACGAGCTAGTGAGAAAGAATCCACGCTGAATTTCTTATCACTTCCAGAGATACAACACCTTATACAAGAAGACCAAGAGCTTCAAGAGAGGTAATCATGAGATCTACATTTCCTATTCCTTTTAGTATACCATCTGCAGGGAAGGAAGAAAAGAGGAAAGGGAAGGAGATTATGACAAAACCAGAGAAGTCTCCTAAAGCTAAAGTTTAAGAACAAATGAGTTTACAATTGGCTAGAGAATTACAAGAAGAATTTGTCCATAAAGATCAAAGCATAAGAGAACATAATGAAAGAGATGCAGAGATTGCCAGAATTCATGCTGAAGAAGATCTTAGACAAATGATTAATGAGCTTGACAGGAGTAATGTGATGATTAACAAACATATGGCAGAATATGAAGAAGCTAAAAATGATCTGTCAATTGAAGAGAAGACTGAGTTAATCACAGAACTCATTAACTATCAGAAAGATTTTGCTAGAATCAAGAAATACCAAGCTCAGCAACAAAGGTTGGTATCAAAATCTAAAAAAGGCAATTTTACACATCTATCTTAAGAAGCCATGCTGTATGGAAGACAAAAGACTTTAGGGGAATGACTTTTGATCAGTTAGAAGAAAAGTTTATTCCAGTTTGGAAAAGCATACAAGATTTTGTGCCTATGGATTCCAAGAAAGAAAGTGAAAGTCAAGAGGTTCAGGAAATCCTATGGAAGAAAAAGTCAAGCAAACAGTTAAAGACAAGTGATGTTTTCAGCTCACGAACACCAAGAAAAAAAAAAAAGGGTGGACCAAAAACAAAGGGAATTTTATTTTGGGGAGGAAAAAAAAAAAAAAAATTTGGTGTTTAATCTTTCAACAATGGGCAGTGCTAGTTAGGAAGAGACTTCAGTGAATTACTCCTATCAGTTGTCAAGGACCCCATTTGATATTGGCAAAATTTACATGGACAAGCTAAGGGAGGTATATCAGATATTTAGAGTTGGTCAAGCACCAAAGGTATATCCTTACTTTGAGTCTATGCTTAAGAATTTTGACAGAGATGACTTGGTGACACTATGGAAACTAGTCCAAGATAGGTTCAAAATAGAACTCCCAAGCGTAGACCTGGAAAAATGTCTGTTTTTTGCCTTTAAGAAGTGTGCTGTTTGAACCTGTTTCCACTGATCTACTAGGGCAGTTTGAAGCTCCTATTAAGATTAAAGATGTACAAATCATGTAATACACACTGTTATCATTGTAAGAATGATTATCTACATGCTTGATGATGTTGACTATCCTTTTTAAAAGTCTACACTTAAGAAGATGCTTGACCACAAGTGTGAAGTAAGTGAATTTAATGAAGATGTGATTTAGATGATCAACCTAATTAGAGGACAGCTCAAGAAGGAATAAAAGGTTTGAATCATCCTCTTTAGAAAACCAATTTTTAAAAAAAAAAAAAAGAAAAAAAAAAAAAAAAAAATCTGAAACTTGATAATAAGATGAAATATCAAATTAGGGAGGATTGTTGGGAATAAAATGCTAAGGGATTCTCACTGTTAGTAGAATGTTCCCACTATTAGAATAAATTCCAATGTTATATATTTTCCACTGCAAGGTTTCCCACTCTTTGAAGACTTTCTACTGGCAGCATGAAGATAAGATCACACATATTTAAATGCACGTATTGTTATTATATATAATATATATATATAATAAAACTAAAAAAAAATATAATATATATATATATATATATATATATTATTATAGTTATTATATATATATATATATAATGTACTCTGATTATTCCTTTGATTTTAGAGATCACTAGTAGGTCTTAACTTGACAGGGCTCCTGTGCAGTAAAAGGATCCTAGATAGAGTATAAATACACATCTACAATACATATTCATTATATACACACATATTTCTCATAGCTTTAATGTTTTGTAAACCCTAGTACTTTTGAGTACTCGTATTATTCATCAATAATATTAAGGCTGTTGGTTATTCATTGTTCATTCATTACCATTGTTAATCTTACTTAAACACTAAAGGTAGATTCTGCATAGCCTTTAGTGGAAACACTCAACAAAGTTCCTCACATTATTTATCTTGTGATTACCAAGGTAAATAATAACGCTTAGACCTAAGGCAGTAAGATCTAGATTTTGGGACTCAACATGACCCAAATTGAATCGAATCCTCACCCTGTCGTTTTGGGTAGTTATGGACAAATCCATTGTTATCCTTCTCCACTTCCCTAATTGTAATATTGTGTTAGACCAATAAACCAGAGTGCCTTTTATGTTCGTCCTTGACCTTGGAACAAGTCAGGCATTTGCTGACATATGAGGTGATGTCAGCTCTTCATGTTAGGCCACCAATATACATTTTCAAGTTGGTACATCTTATTGGATCCTGGATAAATATAATACATTGACTTATGTGACTCATACATAATCAAAGATCTTTTATCACCGTAACACAGTAGCCAACTTCTATTATCCAAACATAATGTCCCATTAGCGCGGGCTTCTAACCTCTTTAGCATGCCACCAATATCTTCTGCTTCAATGTTTTAAACCTTAACTGCTTCTTTCTGCGCCTCAAGGATTCAGTATGGAAGGTTTAAGCCAATGGTCATAACTAAAGCTTTTACTCGTAGCAGTTTGACCCTTTCCTTCTGACTCAAAGCATCTGCTACAACATTTGCTTTCCCCAGGTGGTAACGAATTTCGCAATCATAATCACTTAGGAGCTCTATCTATCGGTGTTGCCTCATATTGAGTTCTTTTTGGTTTAAGATACGTTGTAGGCTCTTATGATCAGTGAACACCACACATTTTGTGCCATATAAATAGTGTCTCCAGATCTTCAGGGCGAACACTACTGCTCCTAACTCCCATATCATAGTGTGTAGTTCTTCCTGGTGAATCTTAGTTATCTGGAAGCGTATGGTAATAAACTATAGTCTCTGCATCAGTACCCACACCTAACCCATTATTTATGCGTATGCATCACATACACACAAGTCCTCACTGCCTCCGGGTAGTGCTAAAATAGTGTCAACACATTAGTTTTTTGCTTCAATAGTTAGAATGCTTCCTTCCTTTACTTCAACCCCAATACGAACTTCTGGTTCTCTGCATAAGCTCAGTCATAGGCTTATGCAAATTTGAGAGAAACCTTAGATGATCTCCTATAGTAGCCAACATATAATAAAACGGCGAATTTCTGAAGGTGTGGTTGGAGAGCCCAATTCTTAACAGCCTCAATCTTAGTTGGGTCTACGTGAATATCACTGCTATCGATCACATGTCTAAGGAACTTTACCGTATGGATCCCAAATTCGCACTTGGAAAATTTGGCATACAGTTCTTCCTTCTTTAACAACTCTAGAATAGTCTTCAGGTGACTTCGTGTTCTTTCTCGTCAACGGGAGTATATGAGAATGATCGTCCAGTGAACACTATCACAAACTTTACTCCAGAGTATGTTTGCAACACGGTTCATGAGGTCCATGAATACCGCAGGTGCGTTGGTCAACCCAAAAGGCATAACTTGGAACTCATAGTGTCCGTATCATGTTCTGAAAGCAGTCTTAGGGATATCTTCTTCTCTAACCCTTAACTGATGATAACCTGACCTTAAGTTAATTTTCGCGTAGATGCGGGATCCTTGCAACTGATCGAATAAGTCATTGATCCTTAGTAAGGGGTAATGATTTTTCACTGTAAGTTTGTTCAACTCACCGATAGTCCTATACACTTCGTAAGATCCAACTTTCTTTGACAAATAAGATTGTGCTCCCATGGAAAGAGAACTTGGTCTTATAAACCTTTGTCAAAAGTCTTTAGCAGCTCGGCTAGTTCTTTCATCTCTGCATGTAAGACTATAGGGTGAGCGTGCACGGGTTGCAACTCTGATTATTAACTCGATTGAGAATTCTAACTTGGCCGACGGGGGTAATCCTTGCAATCTTTAGGAATACTTTCCGGAAAGTCTCTGACAACAGAAACACTTTTATTTGTTTTTCAGGATTCCTCAGTTTTCCTCTTCCTGCCATCATTGTGAAACTAAAGGAACACTTGACATCCTTTGTCGAAGTAACCCTTGCGTCCTGATGCACGAAATGACTTCTATTCTTGACTCATTTTTAACTCCGCTTCTCTCGCCTGTACAATCAGCATATTCCTTTCTATACAGAACACGAATGTAACATCTCATTACACACAACCACCGTGCGATGCTCGCCATACCAATCTTCCGACTAAGACGTCAAAACTTCCTAGTTCTATAAGGAGTAAGTCGATTTGAACAGGCAATTTGCAAGTTTAAGAGTACAACCCCTTAAAATATTCTATTGTGGTACGACTTTTGTCGTCAAAACCCTCCACAATATTAATTATTAGTCTAGGGTGTAGAGGGATGTCTATATATTTACTGAAAGCATATGACACAAATCTTCTATCCGCACCAGTATCAAATAGTATTGAAGCATAGACATTATTGATCAGGAACATACCATTTACCACGTTGTTATCTTTCACCGCAACTTCAGTACATAGTCTGTATACTCTGCCACGTTCTCTGCGTCCTCCTTGAGTGCTGGTTGATGCTTGGTTATTTCCCTTAGGGTTTCCTTGATTCTGCCTTTGATTGTTGGTTCGGCGTTATGTATACACTTATATAGCAACCCTAATACAGATCCTAACCGAATACCCTTGACCAAGGCAAAAGGTCAGATTCCACAAAAGGGTAAAATACACAAGATAGAATCAATGATAAAAAGATTCCGGAAGAGATATTCCCGGGTCGTATGTCCCAACGAGGCTGCAATTGAAAGTAATCCTGGTTTGATGAGAAATTGAATGATGGAGAATATTAATATGATGGAAACACTGATATATTACAAACTAAAATCAATTAAGAAAAAGCCCCCTATTTAGATCTACGGGAAACAGATAAAGAAAATGGGGGATCTCTAAAAACTACGGAAAACAAAATTATTTTAAAGGGAAATCCTAAATTAAATCTATACAAAATACGGGAACAGAATCAGGTATCCGGAAACCCTAAATACTAAAATTAAGAAAATAAATGCTAAATTAAATTAAAAAATTAAAAATAAATTCTAATTAAGTAATTGAAAAATAAAAAAAACTAGAACTAAAACGGATGACGTTTGAATGCTAACGAAAAGAAACGTAAAAACGCACTCGGTAAAACGGGTCTAAGACTGAATTTTATGAAAATAAAGCTATACTAAATTTATATTATTTCCTAGACACTAATAACAATAAGAAAACTTATAAAAAAGAAAATATTTTTTTTATTAATTTTTGATTTTTTATGAATTTTTAGAGATTAATAATTAATTAAAACTAAGAAAATAGAAAAAGACAAAAAATAAAAGTTATAAAAATTCTGAAAAAATAAAAACCAAATAATCTACTTACTTCACGGTAGCTCTCAAAAAGATAAACGCACAGGTGAGCGGAGGAGTAGGAATAGCGCGAAGCTTATTTCTCCTTTTGGGTCGTAGTTCCTAGGAACAACCCTCCTTATACCCACTTTTTAGCTTGTTTAACTTTTCAAGGTGAGCCGTACGTTGTAAGAGACACAAATGGCAAGTTTTAAATCTTTTGTTCGAGTTGGGAACCAATAAGTTCACCGGAAGTTATTATGATAATACCTCAATTGAGAATATTATATTTTGGTATTTTTACCAATTTGTGAATTTTATTTCTATTTATGGAAAATGTTTTTATATTTTTGGTTTTTTTCTTTTGTTTATAGATGATAATTATACTAATAAAAGAAAATAAAAAATATTTTTGTACTTTTTATGTTTTTATAAAGAAAAATATATTCACAGATATAAACATAAATTGTCAATACGTAGCGATATTCTTTTGAAGCCTCCCCGGCAGCGGCGCCAAAAATTGGTCGCCCGCGAAGCTACACCTCAATATATGTATATATATAAATATAAATAGAAACACACACAAGGATCAAGATCCGCGAGAGAGCAAGTAAACCGGAAGCAGTATAGAGTGTTCCCGGGTCGTTATGTCCCAACGAGGCTAGAGATGGAAAATCGAAAGACGATTGATGATTGGTGTTTGATTGTCACAAGGAATGAGTGGGAATTAAAACTGAAAGCAAATGCACATAAAATTTAAACAAAGAACATAGGTTGGAACAAGAATCAAAACTAGCAAAGGCAAAAACATTAAAAACTTTTACACTAAGGCACAAATAAGCTTAGGACAAATCAAATAAGCTAAAATTAAATCTAAATAAGCAAATTAAACATGCAATTAAGCTAAATTAAACAAGAGAAACACAACAGTACTAACAACAGTACTAACAGTATTAACTACCAGTACTAACTTAGAGTTAGTACTGCTAGGCTTAAGTTAGTACTGGTGGGCTTAGGTTAGCACTGCCAGGCTTATAAAACACAAAGGTAACAAAAATAAGCAAATAAGCTAAAACAGATAATTAACTATCCCTAATAAACACTTAGTAAAAGAAATAAGCAACTAAGATAAACTAAAATGATAAATAAGCTAGAAAACTTAAACTGATACACTAATGAAAACACTTTGAAAAGGAAAATAAGCTTAAATAAGCAAATAGTAAAGGAAAAATGGTTTAATCTACTCTAAAAAGCTAAGGAAATCTTAAATAAGCAGAAATAATAAGCTGATAAGCTAAGTTTAACTACCAGTATTAACTGTTTAAGACTAACAGTACTAACTTGGAGTTAGTACTGGTAGTGTTAAGTTAGTACTGTTCTCAAAATGAACTAGCAGTATTAACTTAGAGTTAGTACTGCTAGTGTAATATTAGTACTGCTCCTAAAATGAACTGGCAGTACTAACTTAAAGTTAGTACTGCTAGTTGAAAATACCCCTGAATCAAATAACAAAATAAAACACTTATAAGCAATTTTCAATCCATAATAAGCACTTAAATAAGCATGAATTACTCTAGCAGTATAAACTTAAAACTAACAGTTTTATCAAAATGAACTAGCAGTTCTGCAATAAATAAGTAAAGCAAGAAAAAGAGAGGCTTACAACACCCTTGCTCAAAACAGGGCTAAACCAAGAATCTACAAGCTCTAGCTTGTATTAAACAAGCTAGTGAGAGTCCATAAGCCCATCCAGTACTGGCTTATCATCCATACAATAAGCTGTGGTATATTTGAGAGTGATTGGTATGATTTTCTTTTAACTACTTAACTTTTTTATCTTTCTTAATGAAAACAGCTTATAAATAAGCTGAGGTGAGAGCTTTTTAAACACAAAACAATAAGATGAAGAAACTTAACACTGGTATTGTAAATTGACTTGTAAACTCAAACTTGCATTAAAACTTGAAATCGTTACAAGCTGAAAGTAAAAGCTGTAAATGATTGAAAATAAGCTAAATTATATTGCAAAGTTAAAAACTTAAAAACTAGGGTACTAAAAAAACTAACTAGCTTCAAAGGCTTACAAAACCCTCTATTTATAGCTGAAATCTTTTGACTTGCAGCTTGTGCTTCTTTGTAGAGATAAAACCAAGTGTGCTAGTTGTGTGAGGCAAATCCAAAACAAATCCCAGCCTTTAATCTCTTTAGAGCTTCTTTGGGGACAATCTCAGCCATCGAAATGCTTTGGGAATGGAGAGGGATTGCCAACATGGACTTTATAAAGCTGGGGGGTAGTAGTAGGTGTTGATGAGATTTTCAGATAAGTAATTGGGAGTAAAAACAGGTGCTGGCTGGTTATGGGTATTGGCGGGAATAGTGTGAAATAAAAGTATACAAGTTGGGTTGAGCCAGAGAGAGGTTTGAAGATGATTAAGGTAGTGATATAGGCTTGTGTACAAGAAAGGCCCCCCACATCTATCCTCTTTACATTTTTCTTTTTACCCTTTCTTTTCCTTTTATAAATGAAAGTTTCCCAAATTGGCATTTTTCAGCCGTGGTTTATATGATAATATAACTTAGGGGTTTGGCATTTTTGACCCCTCAAGTTATATTTTTCTTTGCTTTTTCTTCTCGGAGTAGACTTTACTTTGATTTGGCTTCGTCTCCACACACTTTTCCATCCCGTGTCCTATTTTGTCGCTTTTTGATTGGTTTTCCGTCTTTTTGTGAGATATCCGTTCCTGCACAACATAATTAGCAAAACAAGCATATATTTGGCATTTTGAGTCCGTTTTTGGTCATTTAAGCTCGTTTTTAGAGGTAAAAGATATGTGTAATTAAGCACATATCAAATCCCCCAAACTAAGGTATTGTGTGTCCTCACGCAATGTTATGAAGTAAACATGTAAGCCCCGTTTTCACCATTTTCTGAATTTACACTAACTACAACTAATATTTTTGGATTTTCTCATTTTTTAACAAGTTTGACTTTCTTTATTTATTAACACTGGGATCATAGAATGAGAAGCGTCCGTAGAGTGATCTACGGATGTCCTGACGGATAAATTCATCGTCCTCGATTTTTCACAAGTTCCAAGCTAAGCAATTAAACAAGATCATTGTCGATATAAGTTTATATGTTAAGCCCTCATACTTATGACTTGTGAATTTTCAACTCCCAACATGGATATACGATTGAATGTGTGTACTCATTTTAATTTAACCATAGACCAACTTATTTTCATAGTCATAATTCAAAATGAATCATGACTCAAAGCAACAACTTATTAAGACTTCGTAACTTGATTTCGAGATTTAAACTTTAGAACTTTTTGCAACATTTTCAACATCATAATCATAAGTTCTTAAAGCTAGGAATGCGTTGCTTAGTTTGAACCCCTACCTCGTGGTTAACGGAGTAGGATATCACAACACATCTTTTACTTGCTCCATAATATCAACTGCATGCTTCATTGGCAAAATTTCCATATTCATGCATTTTTGCATTCACATTTCATTCATGCTTCTTTGGCATTTATCTTTTAAATCACTATAAAATCTCGCTTTTGAAAACTCAAGTTACAAATTTGAAGCTTTTTCTGAAAACATCGATTGACTTAGTTGAATTAAATTGAGTACGTATGATTAGGTGGATTAGAAATTCACGGGAGAGAAAACCACAAGTTACTCGTATAAGTTTTTAGAAGAATCTTGCTTAGCACATAAACTTATATTTAACTCTATCATTTCTCGTTCTTCACATTTTTAAAATTCAAAGCTATAGAATTCGTGAAAGCTTGGCCTAAAGGAACTAGCTAGGGCTCAACACGCCCGATCAAGTCAAAAATTATTCTTATTCTACCCAAAAGAAAAGCAAAACTGCGACAAAACACTTATTATATTTTTGAAAAATTTTCAATTTTTTCATTTTTTTGGTATTTTGGTGGTAAAAACGGGTTTACGTGGTAACAATGCTGCAGGCAACAATCAAATCGAAGATACCCCCCCAAACTAGAACTAAACATCGTCCTCGATGTTTTGAAGGGTACTACATTAATCCTAAGGCCATTTATGAGGTATGCCAAAAGATAAAACGTTAGTCGATAAGATTAGGATATCGGATTCCCAAATGAAGCTGAGGATGTGAAACTCTTGATGAATGACAAAACTGAGAGTCTTCACAATCCGGGCAATCCTGGACAATAAACAATAACAACAACATGGAAACACGGGTAATGGAAAAGACAAGCTATCTTACACAACAACAACACTTATTACAACTACGGATAAGCATGGGGTGCCTCCCACGAAGCGCTTGTTTAGGGTCGCGATGCTTGACCCATCACAAGGATTTATTGATCCTTGGGGAAAGTTTGGAGATCTGGAACTACCAAGTGTGGTACGTTCCCTCCAAAGTAATGCTTGACGCGATGACCATTCACTTTGAAATTTGGCCCGTTGGCTTGAGAAAGCTCAACAGTGCCGTACGGAAATACTCTAGTGATGGTGAAAGGGCCATTCCAACGGGATTTTAGTTTGCCCGAGAAAATCTTTAATCTGGAATTAAAGAGGAGGACTCGATCACCAATGTTGAAAACACGGTTTTTGATCTTGGAGTCATGGAGCCTCTTTGTTTTGGCCTTGTAGATCAAAGAGTTCTCATAGGCATGATCACGAAGTTCATTTAGTTCATTGAGTTGAACTTTCCTGTGATCACCCGTAATTACAGGATCGAAGTTTGCTTGCTTTAAGGCCCAGTAGGCTTTGTGCTCAAGCTCGATCGGAAGATGGCATGCCTTTCCATACACAAGCTTGTAAGGAGTACACCCGATGGGTGTTTTGTAAGCTGTGCGGAAGGCCCATAGTGCATCATCTAGTTTGTCCGACCAGGAGGCACGGTTTTCACCTATGGTCCTTTCAAGGATTCTTTTCAAGCCACGATTTGATACTTCCACTTGCCCACTTGTTTGTGGGTGATAAGCGGTGGAGAGACGGTGAGTAACTCCATATTTCTGCATGACCTTTGCAAACTGGTCATTACAAAAATGGGTTCCGCGATCACTTATGATTGCACGGGGAGCACCAAATCTGGCGAAGAGAGATTTCAGAAATTTGCAAACTACTCGGGCATCATTGGTGGGGAGCGCTTTCGCTTCAACCCATTTTGACAAATAGTCGACTGCCACGAGAATATACTTGTTCCCTCGTGAAGACGGGAACGGGCCCATAAAGTCGATGCCCCACATGTCAAAGATTTCACAAACTTGGATGGAGTTTTGAGGCATCTCATCACGTTGTGAAGTTTTTCCTTGACGTTGGCACGAGTCACAGTTCTTGACAAACTCGTGGGCATCTTTATAGATGGTGGGCCAGAAGAAACCGGAGTCAAAGATCTTTTTGGCTGTGAGGTTTGCACCATGATGTCCCCCGGTGGGTCCATTGTGGCAAGCTTCGAGAATGTCGAGAGCTTCCTTGCCGTGCACACATCGCCTGATCACTTGATCCGCACATATTTTGAATAAGAAGGGGTCGTCCCAGAAATAGTGTTTAACATCTTTGAAGAACTTATTCTTCTGTTGGGTCGACATGCCCTTCACAACGAAGTTACCCGCGTGGTAATTTGCAAAGTCGGCAAACCACGGGGTTCTAGAATCTCCACGAAAGGTCACCATATTTAACGTCTCAAGAGGAAAACTTTCATTTATCTCTTTAGGATCATTGACGTTTTCATACGGGTTTTCCATAGGAAGGAGATCGGCTGCGCGGTTCTCGGCTCCTTTAGTAACAATAACTTTGAAGTCAAATTTTGGAGGAGGAGAACCCATGGCGAATCTCGCCTTGGCATCCTTTTTGCAAGAGATACTTAAGGGCGGAATGGTCCAAGACTATTGTCCACTCATTGCACTTTTTGAGGCCCTGCAAGACGGTAGACCTGCCTTATTTCTGTAATCGACTAGATTGCACCTTAATACTGAGGGCGCCCGACGACTTGTCACGGAAATTTACCCGTTTTGTGTGTGTACAGAGTGTTATGAAGTTAGTGTGCTAGGCTTAGGAATTTTGGTCGCTCTGTAAGACTGATCGGGGAGTGTGTAGGGCCTGACGGGGCGAGTGCTGATCAAATATAGTGGTCAACTCTGTAGATTAGTTGGTGCGGAGATTGTTTTCACATTGAGGCTCAGTCTGATATTGGTACACGCACCCTAGCGAACGATGAGACGTGCACCTATGGCGAAATCGCTTGCATCGCTACAAAGCTCAAATGGAAGGTCCCAGTTTGGAGCAATCAAGATTGGAGCTTCCGGTAAGTCTATTTTTTAATGTTTGGGAAGCTCGAATGCGTCATCGGACAAGAAGAATGGGAGTATTCTTTCAAGGAGATGGTTCATTGGTCGGGATATTTTGAGAAATCCTGAATGAACTCCGCCAGGTAAAAACCGGCATGACCGAGAAAAACTCCATAATTCCTTTGACGGTGGTGGATGAGGTATTTTTGCAATGACATCGATTTTGGCTTTGTTCACCTCAATCCCTTTTTTAGAAATCTTATGCGAGGACAAATGCCCTCTTTGCCATTAAAAATGGCTTTCTCCAGTCTAAGACATTAAGTTGGTGTCTTCACACCTTTGAAGCATGTGTAAACCCTTTTATCTTCCTAATTATCCACTCAACCCCCATCACCTCTCCTACTACCACCCTCATACCCACGACAACTCAAACCCAGACACATCCATATTCCCACCACCATTAATACATATCATTCTCCAATCATCCTCCTACCTTCCTTCTCCTTACTTCCCCTAACCTAAATTTCCTTCTCACTTCAAAAACATCACCCTTTCTTAACCCTTTCAAATCCAAAAACCTTCTCCCCCACTCATTCCCCTATACAACCAACCCCTCACCAAAACCTCAAATTACCATCTTACTATTTCCTATTACAAATTTATTCAACAAACCAACCTCTAACTACCCATCACACCCTCCCACCTTACCCCCCACTTCTAATTCCAAACCCCCCACAAAACCACCTAACACCCCCCTAACAAACCAAAATTAACCCCCATACTTTTCACCCCCATTTCCATACTTCTCACTTTACCCACCCCACCCTCAAACTCTCATAAAAACCCCCCACCCAAAAACCACCCACTATTCAAAAATTCAAACAACAACAAATCATAATTCAGCTTATCCATACCAATAACCAATTCATCTGTGTACAGTTGTGTGTGCGCGTGGTGTGCCCCATGCAATCTAATAATGTCCAGTTCATGTATGTGTCACCTATAGGTCCTCAGTCTACTATCCCTTGACCTATATACTATCTACCCGTGTGAGTTCACGCTCTCTCGACACTGTATTTATGATAAGATGTGTTTGTATAATCGCCCACCAATCCCTTCTCTCACTCCGTATATCGCAGTAGAGCTCATGAGAGAGGACAATACCTCAGTTAGACTCTAACACCCTTCTCTATGTGAAAAGATCAATCTACCACCATACACCAGCTGTGTGTGCCCGTCCAAGAATGTGCACATCACCCTCCTGAACCCCCTCAGTGCTGCTCAATCTCCAGATCCACCAATATATGTAAGTGTAGTGTGCCTGAGTCTATGACTACTTAATCATGTCTCGCAATCTACACCCATATGCCGCACTGCCTCTCCAGATCTCCACTCACGTATCGTCGAATGCACACTCATGCGCCTCCTATCTACAATATGTCTGACAGAACTCACCCGCATGACCAACTCTGTGACACCTAACCATGTAGTATAACATTTCTTACTTACCTAAAGTGACCTCGTAGAGATCCTTTAAGACTGCGATGGCTGGCCGCGATATGATCTGTCAGTGATAAGTCACCACCCTACTACACAGTCATCGCACATTTCTGATATAATCCGTGAATGTCCAATGTGATGTACCTAATGATACAATAACTCTGCCCTGTCCAGCTCTATAGACAGCACCCACATTCACCCCTGAGACTACGTATATTCTCCCCACCTTCACCAGACTCACATCGATTCGCCAACACCCCTGTGTGCCAAACGTTTTGCGATGATTCTCTCCGCAGTCCGTGCCTATTCTCTGTGCCGCGCAACCTATAACCCACTCAGCCTATACTCCCAATTGCTCCGAATGATATCTTAACGCGACCTAGTATCTTCATTGACAGCTATAGCGCCCACTATGTCTACTCTCGTGAGACAACCTTATTTGTAAGTTGTCCAAATGATGATGACTATGCTCACTCGCATAGCCTCTTATTCTCGTGTGTGAATTCCTCTCACCCAATGTCGATAGAGTGTGCTGTGTGTCTAGATGAAGTCACGTCTCATAGAGCATCAATATCAATGACGTCAATCTTGTTTGCCGCTCATGTGAATTGTGCGTGTCTTTAGTTGGTCTACCCGTCACGAGCTATTGTTGTCGAAGGTGCCCTAGAGTCGCAGACGGGGTACGTCGAGCTCTCATCAGTCGCCCTCGCTCAGATTACGTCGTAGAGTTTATTGTAGTTCTGTGAACCTGACGCAATCAAGCTAGCGAGGTTTTTTGTAGAGAACCCATGCCCAACCTTCCCTCGTATCAGTACAAATAGACAAGGTGTGATCATGGCGGAGGTATCTCGCGCTCAGTGTCCAGCAGACTGTTACGGATCACTCCACTCAGTTCTCGTGCTTCCGGCAGCGCTGTGATGGCTAGAAAATTCGCACCACCAATCACCTCTTGTGAATAGGCCGATCTGTTGTTCTTCGTTGCAGATTGACGCCTTATCTGGCTGTTAAGAACTGTGATTGACGCGAGTTCCTGCAAGTGTTTGGAGTAGGTATGAGGCCATAGAGGATTGTGGGAGCGTGAGATATATGTTCACTGAAGTGTCTCAGAGATAGTAGAGGTGCGTGCGTAGTGAGTATCGAGAAATCGGGCACTCTATATACGAGTATTTGTTAATGCTCCTGCGCACCTAGTAAGATAGAGACAGGTGGTGTCAGTCTGTGTTAAGCCTTTCGTTCTCGTAATTCTGGTGTGGTGAGAATTTTCAGCCGTTAGGAATTTAGAGAGATGTAGCCTGATGCCGATGGTTGTAGTCGTCCCGGGTTCTTCCTCTCTGGTTGTAAGATCTTTGAGTATCTAGGAAGTGGTGGCCGCGGGGTACCGTACTGAGGAGAAGCTAGTAGGTTGTTTGTGTCATTGTGCTAGTATCGCGAATGTGTTAGAGCTAGACAGGGTGTCATTGGACAAGCTTGCGAAGATCTCATACATATCGCGACGCATAAGAGGAGGTCCTTCAGTAGCCTACGTGTTCCCATATCGTCTGATCCGTCACACAGCTTAGTTGAGTCGCGACGCTAGGTCCGGTATGCTGCTGAAGGTCAATATTATAGAACATAAGAGCACTGTATCCGGTAATAAGTTGTCTAATCTCAGAAGACATGTGTGCATCGCTTCTGTGTTGCCGATGTATTGCTTGAGATCTCAGTGAGTGCTCACAGATTTGGCCAGGTTCGCTTTGATTACGGCTCTTCTCTTTATCGCTGCGCACAATGCACTCACTCCACGCCCTACAGGGTATATGGACGAAGAGATGAGATTAGATCATGTATGTGAGCGTTGTGTCTAGTGTGTTTGGCATATGAAATCACTATCCCCAAATGGAGTTAGGGTAGGAGAAGAAGTAGCAACAATTGGATCATAATACGGAGTGGAATTTCCACTCGCGATTATATCAGTAAAACCAAGAACTTCTTGAGAGTATTCCTCACAAGCCATATCAATGACGTCAATCTTGTTTGCCGTCATGTGAGTGTAATTGGCCGAGTATCTCGAAGTCTGATCCAAATTGTAAGTGATGGCTTCACTTCCTATTCTAAGAGTTAATTCACCCTTGTGCACATCAATCAAAGCACGACCGGTTTTTAAGAAGCACCTCCCGAGAATTAAAGGGACTCGGGGGTCTGGCTCAAAATCTACAACCACAAAGTCGGCTGGAAAGTGAAATACACCAACTTTAACGGAGATGTCTTTTGCAATTCCCATTGGTTTAGAAATTGATCGATCCGCAAGTTCGAGTGTCATGCAAGTTGGAGTAAGATCAGGAAGTGAAAGCTTTTCCCAGACTGAAAATGGCATTAGATTAATGCTAGCACCGAGATCGGCTAATGCTAAGCATTCATCCATCCCTGGAAATTCACAAGGAATCAGGAACTTGCCGGGGTCTCCAAGTTTTCTGGGTAACTTGTTCAAGATGACCGCCGAACAATGTTCATTCATCGAAGTTCGAGCTAGACAGGGTTCATTGGAAGTTCGAGCCACTTCAGTAAGTTTCTCTTTATTCCCAAGTAAGGTTCTTAGAGTCGAGGCGAATTTGGGCATTAAAACAAGAGCATCCGTAAAGCTAATCTCGAAACTCATCTCTTTGAAGATTTCATAGAATTTGTCGATTTGTTCATTAGCTTGATTACGGCTCTTTTCATTATCACGCCTCGAAGGATATGGAAGAGAAACTGTAGGTTTAGTATTTGGTACGGGAGCAACAACAGGAGCAACAATGGGCTCAAGAACTGGATTACGAGACTGAATTTGAACAACAGGAGGTTGGACGTCTTCGGTGCTTCCGTTATTAGCAGGAGGCATCGTGTCCTTTGTCACCTCGGTGTCATGATTAACTGTTTTCGGTCCTTGGATGGTAACACCACTTCGGGTAGTGATACCTTTTAAATCTTCCTTTGGGTTGGTAACAGTGTTACCAGGAAGAGCTCCAGAACCGGAAGTAGAAGCTGTATTAGCAGTAACAAATTTTGAAAGCATGTCAGTCAAATTTGCCATTTGGGATTGCAGGTTTTGACCTTGGTTTTGCATGTTTCTCAACACTGCATCATTGGCCGTGACATATCTTTCAAAATCTGTTTTTGACACACCGTGTGTCTGAGGAACGGGGGCTTGATAAGCTGGAGACTGATTAACCTGGGGTCTATGAAGTTGATTCTGACTGAAATTGGACTGGTTAAAATTTCCACCTCTGTTTTGGTTGAAATTGCTCTCCCGGTTTTGGTTAAAGTTATTCCCCCGATTGAAATTGTTAGCATTATTAGCTTGAGAGTTCTGAACGGGTGGAAAACCAGGAGGTCTAATATGATTTGCAACCATTTGAGGTCGGAAATTGGAGCTTACTTGGTTGTAATTAGCTGCAGCGGCTTGTGACACATACTCAGAAATGTTGTCCCGATAAACGTTGCCATGAGTGGCTGGACAGTTCTGATAAGAATGGGCACCACCGCAAGTAACACAACTTAGCTCAACTGCTTTGACAGGTGCAGGAGCTGGAGCTGGAGCAGAAGCTTGGTTCTTCTTGTCTAAGAGCAATGCTCGGACAATATCCTTAAGTTCAGCAACATCAGATGAAACAGCTTGGGTGGAAGAGTTCGTACTTACCTTGGCAACAACTGCCTTAGCTCGTGTTTGACGAACTTTGGACTTGCTCTCGATGATTTTTAAACATTCGCGAGGCATTTTGTCCAAAAAGTTTCCACCTGCTGCGGAGTTCAATGAATCTTGATCATTAATGTTCAAAGCATTATAGAATGTATCAAGTTGATGCAATTCTGAGAATCCATGGTGTGGACATGCCCTAAGTAGATCATTGAAACGATCCCAAGCCTCATAAAACGATTCATCGAACCTTTGCTGAAATCTGGTGATCTCATTGCGAAGATTCGTCGTTTTAGAGGGAGGGAAAAACTGGTTGATGAATTTGGATACAAGATCGTCCCAAGTTTGAATGGATCGAGGGGGTTCTTTTTCTAGCCATATTCGGGCTGCTCCCTCGATAGAGAATGGAAAAAGCATAAGCTTAATCGTAGCAATTGGAACATTGGGGACCCTCATTGTGGAGGTGATCTTGTTGAAGTAACGGATATGAGCATGCGGGTCTTCTTTGTCATGACCGAAGAACTGTTTGTTCTGGACAAGATTGATTAACCCATGCTTCAGCTCGAAATTGTTTGCCACAATTTCAGGAATAAGGATTGCGTCCTCGTACCCCTCGGTGGGTGCTTGGAGCAATTGAGCCATAGTTCGAGT
Source organism: Tanacetum coccineum (assembly GCA_026074375.1). NCBI lineage: Eukaryota > Viridiplantae > Streptophyta > Magnoliopsida > Asterales > Asteraceae > Tanacetum > Tanacetum coccineum. The sequence continues at coordinate 30,516 of BQNB010012920.1, forward strand.
GTCTGCCATTGGCTCTACGTGAGGATCTTCCTGAAATGGGTATTCTATACGAAGAGGTTCGATAATAACTGGCGGTTCTTCTGGTGGAGGACGCTGCTCACGGGACTGAGATCGAGTGCGCATGCACAAAATAGAAATTTAAAAAGAAAATTTACACTAATGTTTTTGGATTTTTGGATTTTTAAAATATATTCACAATCTATTTTAAACGGACAAGAGATAGACAACTTAAGCCAAATAATCGATCTTACTTCACGGTAGCTATAATCAATCTTACTTCAACGGTAGCATCTCAGAATGATAACGCACAGGTGGCGGCAGGAGTATGAATAGTGCGCGAAGCTTATTTTCTACCTTTTGGGTCGTAGTTCTAGGAACAACCCTCCTTAAACCACTTTATAAGTTTGTTAATCAGAATGAGGTGACCGTATAATCCGTAAGTGACACAGAAGGCAAGTTTTTAAATCTTTGGTTTTCGATGGGGAATCTCAGTAGTTCACACGGAACTTATTAGTAATACCTCAGTGGAGAATATTATATTATGTTTTTTTACAAGTAGTGATTTTTAATTTTTAATGGACAATTTTTTATTTTTATTTTTATTTTTTTTTGATTTTTTGGTTTTTTAAATTTTTTTTTTTGGTCCTTGAGTTTTATAAAAAAGATGTTTTGGGCCTAAATGGGCTTGTATTGGGCCCAATGATGATGTCTGGCCCAATAAGGTTTAGGCTATGTATTGGGCTTTTTAAAGCCCCAATAACCAACCTTACCTTTATTTTTTTTTTTATTTTATTTTATTTTTTTTTAACACAAAAACTCTTTATCTTTTATTAAAACTGGAACTAATACAACATAAACTTAAAAAGAAACTGAGTACAATAATTTTAAATGTAGAACTTAATAAAATTTATACTAAGAAAATAAAAAACGGGATGTTTTTCTTTTGCTTGTTCTCCATTTCACCTTGTTATAGCACTTAGGATCATCACTTGGGACTTGGGATGTGTTTTGGTTGTATAGTAGGACACTTCCTAAGCAAGTCCTACCACTTGGGTTCCTTTCTTAGCTTCTCATCACCAAGGATGGTTTTCGGGTTGAGTGATTTTGACAGGGAAAAGGGGTTATAGGGGCAGGGTAAGGTGGGAAGAGGTGAGGGGTGAGCTGTAAAGTACTTGGGAGGTGGTTTGGGAGTGAAAACAGTGGGAAATGGTGGTATAAGGTTTTGGCGGGTACGGGGGGTGGGTTGCAGGGTTTAAACGCGATGAATGAAAAAGATGCACAATTGGCCCCTCAACTCTCTTTCTCTTGTCACTTTGTTTAAGCCGAGTTTTTAGTTATAACATAGGTTTGAAAGTACAATAATGGACCCCTCTGTATTTATGAAAGAAACCAAAGAAGGATAGGGTAATTTTGGCAAAACTGGTCACCCCTGCTGTTTTATAACTAAAAGGATTATGGAAAAAATGCAATTTCATCAGCCCTTGTGTTTTTATTTTTCTCCTTTTCTTATAAACAACTTTTAAAACTTGCATCTTTGGCCCATTTCATTATTTTTTTTCATTTTAATTAATAAACAAGTTTAAAAATTACATTTTTGTCCTTAGTTTATAAAAAAGATGTTTTTATTTATTTTTTTTTTTTTTGTGGTGCCCCTAATTGCTCTATTGGGCCCAATTGAGTGTGTCCTGGTCCCAATAATGTTCTAGGCTTAAGTAATTGGGCTTTTTAAGGCCCAATAATGTACAGTTTGGTGTATTAGGGCTTTCTTATTCAAGCCCAAGTAAGGTTAAGACGTGGATTTTGTGTGTACAATGAGGCTTGAATTGTGCTGTAACTGGGACTAGGATTGGGCTTCAAAGTCTTCACAGTCTTATGTCAAATGCACAGCCAATGTCTGTTGTAAATGATTGAGGGCCCATTTGGTCTTCACAGTCTTCATAAATATACTATTGGGCTTTCCCGGCCCATCAGATGGGTTAAGATTGCATTCAATAGTATTCTTCAGTATTGACTCTGACTTTGGCATTTTTGGACTTTGGCCTTGATTTTGCACAGTCTTTTCCATTCCATGCTCAGTTTTGTCATTTTGGCTTGGTTTTCTGTCTTTTTGATGATATCCACTTCCTGCACAATACAAATGCAAAACAAACATATATTTGGCAGTTTTTGTCTGTTTTTGGGTCCATTTTAAGCTCGATTTTTTTTGGGAGTAAAAGATATGTGTAATTAAGCCTTAGAACGTATCAAATTTAATGCTTGCTCCAAGATCGGCCAAGGCTACTCACTCATCATTCCGGAAAATATACATGAATAAGGAAATCTGTCGGGGTCACCAAGTTTTTCGGGTAACTTGTTAAGTATGACCGCCGAGCAATGTTCGTTCAATAGGGTTCTAGCCATCTCACTAAGCTTTTCTTTATTTCCGATTAAGTCTTTAAGAGTTGAAGCAATTTAGGCCATGAAGTCAAAGCATCCACTAAGCTAATTTCGAAACGCATATCTTTGAAGATTTTGTAGAATTACTCTTTTTGTTCTTAGCATTTTCCACGGTGCTCTCATCATTTCGCCTCGAAGGATAAGGAATTGACGGTTTTGGGTTAGGCATCGGTGCACTAACTGGAGCAACATCTGGCTCAGAAACTAGATTTTGTTTTTCAGTTGGGACAACCGGAGGTTGGACGTCTTTGGTAATTCCGTTATTAGTAGGAAAAACCGTGTCCTTTGTCACCTCGGTTCTACGTTCCACTTCTTTAGAAGTAGGAATCATAGGTCCTTGATAAGCAGTACCACTTCTGGTAGTAATACCCTTTAAGTCTTCCTTCGGTTTAGTAACCGTGTTACTTGGAAGAGAAACTGAAGACGAAGCGGTATTGGAATTTACGAACTTAAAAAGCATTTCCGTTAAATTTGTCATCTGGTTTTGTAAACCTTGGCCTTGATTTTGCATATTTCTTAATACAGCATCATTAGCCTTGACATAATTCTCAAAATCGGTCTTTGAAACACCTTGTATTTGCTGAGTAGGAACTTGTTAAGGTTGAGCTTGGTAAACTTAGTGTGTGTAAGATGCTCAGCACTTAATTCCCAGCTTTGGATTAACATTACACTATATCAAACCCAGTGAAGGGGGCTCGGGGTTGTGTGTTTTGACAGGGAAAGGGGTGATAAGGGTCAATAGGATGTGGGAAGTGGTAGGGTGAGCTGTGGGTGTGTACTGGAGAGGTGGTTTGGCCATAAAACCGTGGGAAATGGGTGGTAAGGGTTTTGGCGGGTACATGGTGGGCTACAGTGTGTTAGTTGCAGGTTTAATAGAAATCGTGGGGAAGAACGGCAAGTTAAGTCCCTCAACTCTTTCTCTCTTTTCACTTTATATTTGGCCCAATTTTAGTTATAAGTGAGTTTGGATATTAACAGAATTGGTCCTTGTGGTTTATAACAAAAGAAGTAAAAAGGAGGGTTTTGGGTTATGGCAAAAATGGTCCCTGCTGTTTTATAAAAAGGGTTTAAGAAAGGTTTTGGAAAATTGCATTTTCAGCCCTTGTGTTTCTTTAAATCGTTTAGTGTTTTTTTTGACTAAAAGAATAAAAAGAGGTTTGATAAATTGAAAAAATGGTACTCTGGTTTATTTTTTTCTTTTAATTATAAAACAAGTTTTTTAAAATTTAACATTTTTGGTCCTTGTGTTTTATAAAAAAGGTATATGGGCTTTTGTTGGCTTGGCTTGTTTTGGGCCCACTGGTTTGGGTTTGGGGACATAAGGTGTGGGGGCTTGTATTGGGCCCAATTGAGTGTGTCGGGGCCCCAAATATGGACAGGCTTTGGTTATTGGCTTTTTCAGCCATAAAGTGTAGGAGTGGGTTTTGTGTGTACTATGGCTGAGATTGGTGTCAGATGGGCCAGGATTTGGGCCTTCCATGTACTTCATGGTTTTTTGGCATATTGCACACCAATGGGCTGTTGATATTGATTGAGGGGCCCATTTGGTCTTCAACAGTCTTCTTAAATATACTTTTGAGGCTATCCGGCCCATAGATGGGTTAAGATTGTATTCAATTGTTTCTTCTGTCGGCTTCCGGTTTGACTGGATGTTTCTTCAGTATTGACTCTGACTTTGGCATTTTTGGACTTTGGCCTTGATTTTGCACAGTCTTTTCCATTCCATGCTCAGTTTTGTCATTTTGGCTTGGTTTTCTGTCTTTTTGTTGATATCCACTTCCTGCACAATACAAATGCAAAACAAACATATATTTGGCAGTTTTTGTCTGTTTTTGGTCATTTAAGCTCGTTTTTAGAGGTAAAAGATATGTGTAATTAAGCACTTATCATAATTCAAGAGTGTTTTGTGAAGATAAGCTAAAAGGCGCATAATTTGGAGCTAAAACGAAGACATTTGAAGATTGCTGATTTTTTGACTAATACGCCATATCCAGCAAAAGAGATACGGCGTATCAGCGCCTGAGTTTCATAAGAAAACGCGTTTGACCAATTCCCGATACGGCGTATCACTCTGCTTCCATACGCCGTATCCATCAAGATAACTATTCGAAGATACAGTAATAAATGTAAACTGGGAATGATATCACTGACTGATTGAGAATGTGGCATGCACTCCAAGGAATCCAGCCCTATAGGCCATATTGGCCTAGCCAAATACGGCGTATCGAGTCTTTTAAGAAGACTCAAAAATGAGTTTTCAGTGTGCAATATCATATTCGTTATACCATAATCATTGAAGATGAATTTTAGAAGAGAAGAACAGTTGATGACATCAAATAACGTCTATATTATAACATCATTTATCCCATGTTATTAACCCATTTTTTATAGTTATTGCAAAAAATTGTTACTTAATCGTTTATATTTGAGAATTGCAGTAATTAAGGAGTACTTGGTGAATATTAGCAAAAGGCGCGCATTTTGGAGCTTAAATGAAGATATTTTGAAGATTACTATTCTGAAGACCAATACGCCGTATCCAGAAGATCTCAATACGCCGTATCAAAGATATAGTATGTGAATATTCTAGAAGATATCAAGCGTGGTCCCTACTCTAAGAAATCCCCAATATGCCGTATCCAATCCTTGGATACGACTTATCGAACCGACTTCCAGACCTTATAAATAGAAAACTCAAAAATGAGTTTTAAGTGTGCTAAATCATATTCTCGATACCTAAACCATAAAAGTTAATTTTCAAAGGAGAAAAAGAGCAGAAGAGGTCGAGCAACGCTATCAATTACATAGGAGACAACGTGTAATTTTATATACTTTAGTAATCGTTCAGTTTTTGGTATCATTCGTTAACTCGGTTAGTTTACCTTGGCTAAATAATTTGTTTTGTATTCATTATGACGTTTGAAGGCTAATACCTTCAGGTATTAGCCATTATTATAAAGATCTGAATGTTTGGTATTTGTTTATCTCGATTTCTTGATTTATCGTTGGATGCTTGTTTATGTTTATCAATTTATACTTGTTTACGCGCTTTTGTATGCGACCTATCATTCAACTGGATCTAGTGATACGAACCAAGTAAATCTAGAGTCTGGGATAGCTCTCCATATAGTAATTTATACATCTAGAATCATAGGATCACAAATATTGTCCTTCTAAATCTGTGTCTAGGATACGCTTCGGGCTTAACTAGTTAATTGGATATTGCCAATGGTTTATTGATCGTGTTGACTAGCAGGTGAACCTAGATAATTCAACAAATAACGTTCTGATTCCATTGGATAGTTGGACAAGTAGACTACTAGTGTATAAATCGCCATTAAGTGGTAAGTGGGTAAAGTCTCTATGAGCTAGGGTTTAACAAGATCACCATTGCTTTAATCCCTAAGATAGATTATAATCAGCAAATAAAGATGCTTTATGTGGATGCTTTAATTGTGACATAATTAATGTGTCTAGGTCTTAGGATGATGTAACGCCTAAGTCTTAAGAATGATATACCGCCTCGAGAGAAGAAATCATTACACTAAATAATCAAACCAACTTTCTAATCAGATTAATAATGGTTAATACCGTTTTCTTATATTTGGATCGACCGCTCTTTTATCTTTTGTTTGTTTGCTTGCATGGGTTAAAGTGCCTTGAATTGATTGTAGTCACCAACCCAACCATGCCAGTCTCTCAGGCTGGAAACCCTCCTTTTTCCTGTTAGAATTAGGATTAGGACTGACATAGGTTTAGAATAGGATAAAATTAACATAGATTAGATGACCAAGATATTAATTAAATTAATGGATTTAACATCGCTTCAAGTGTTCGACACCCTACTTACCACGAAACTACTACCGATCGGGTACACTGCCCGTTAAAGTGTTGTTTTTGGTTTAGTCGGCAAAATATAAATTTAAAACTTGAATCAATAAAATATACACCACACAACGACACATCAAGTTTTTGGCGCCGTTGCCGGGGAGTGAAAATTAATCTAGATTTTTATTTGATAATTTGGTTTTTAACATTAGATTAGATCTAACCCTTAGGAGTAGTGTAATTTAGATAAGTGTATATTCTGTAAAATTTATATATTTATCTTTAATTGTTTGCTTGTTTATTTGTTTGTTTAATTGCTTGCGCATTTAATTGTTTTTCTTAATATACTGTTTAATAGCTGAATACGGCATATCCACTTCCATCGGATACGGCGTATCCAACTTTTTGTCCAATACAGTGTAGTCATTTAATTTGATTAATACGGCGTATTCACTTCTATTGAATACGGCGTATCGATCATCTGATAAAGTTCTTTTCCATTCTCGAACTTAAAGCCTAGTTTTCTTATACCTTTCTCCCGCTAGTTCTACTGATAATTTTCTGGGTATTTTTCAGTAAGAATGACAAAGATTATCAAAGGAGAGTTCGAGAAAATTAAGGATGTTAAGGTCGAAGATGTTTCGCTCACTTGCGATACACCACTTGACGCTTCACCAATGAAGTTTTAATCGCTTAAGCAGAATGGATGATGAATTTATTCACATATGAAGTTGAAGTTGCTAACATCCAATGTGACCCAAAAATGGATGATGATTCGGAGCATGAAGCTGATGATGACAAGGGATATGATATGTCCGATGTAGCGTTTACTGAATGGTTAGGGTCAAAAATTTTCAACTATAAGATAATAGATCATTATACTATGAAAGCATTATGGATTTACTGGATCAGAAGAGATGATGAGGTTGAGCTCACAGATGAAGAATCTTCTGATGATATGGATGAAGTTGCTGAAGTCTTTAGGATCGACACTAGTTTATTTGATTTTAAAACACCTATGTGAAAGGCATTCAAAGAATTTAACTATCTTTTACAAATCGATCCAGACTTACTTACTAAGGACATTAAGGGATTCATAACCTATGAAGATTACAAGGATGATTGGATCTATGAATGGAACAAGGACGTACCATGGGTAGATGAGAAGCCATGGACTAACACTGGAGTTTGGACCAAACCCACACCAGTTAAACATACTTGCAATCCTTTCAACTATAAGACTGGATGTTCGGAATGGCCAACATGTAGTTGGATGGATAATGGATACTATAATGGAGGAAACTTACTAGGAACTTATATTAATAGAAACCAACTTCATTATCAGGATTACGAGTGGTACAAGGCTTTGGAAGATAATGAACTTAAAGATGAGGCTTTAAGAAACAATACTATCATGGAAGGATTTATCGATGATGATGATGAGCACGTTACAAACAAATGAGACGATGGAACATATATACAAACTATGATGATGCTCATGAGATAAATCATGAAGATAATGAGAGAGAAGAATTATATGAGATACCGGTGTATAATATAAGGAGATATATGATGATCAAATATTCGTTCAATAATGATGAAGAGTATGTTGCTGTAAAAAAAGACAAATACGACAATCTTATTATCACAAGAGAAGAGGCGTGCCGAGCTTACCAAGAAATCTTTCGGAAAATGGACGAAGGATGGATGGTGACTAGAGCCGAATGAAGAGAAGCAGAAGACAAGTCTAACTTAAAGACTTTACTGTAAACAAAAGTGCTTCCTATGAGACAACCCGGGTTGTTATTTAATTTTATCGAGTCTGTCTTCCCAGACATCAATACGGCGTATCCGCCCCATACCATATGGCGTATTGATTGTCTGGACGTTATCAGTCTTTATTTTTTATTGCACTTTAAAAACATTATTGTCAGTTCTGGAATATGGCGTATTCACTAACCTAATATGCCGTATCCACCAAAACTGACCCGTATTTAGTTTAGTTTAGTTTAAATTAACCGTAGGTACCAAGATAGGAATGCACATGTTCTTCTTATATTTTATACATGATCCCGTGAAAGAAATATCAACGAAGTTGGTGGAATGCATATAATCTGGAATTCTGTGTGTGTATTGTTCGTGCTAGGATTCAGACGCTTTTCCAGCACACAATCTTGCTTATAAACGCAACTTGGAGAATCTACAGAGCAAATATCAAGGGAGTTTCTCATTCTAATTCTTTTTAAATTCCCGTATTTAATGTTTTATCTATACAACGAGGACGTTGTATAACTCAAGTGGGGCGATGGAATTAGAATGTTTACTTGTCCTAATTTTCACACTAAAATGCTTAAATTATGCTCAAATTTAAAAAAAATTCAAGCATACTTTTGTAAAATTACTTGATGCATAACCCGCACACAATAACCCTTGCTAGATATTGTGAGAATTTAGCCTATCCGTTTCCAAATGTTTACCTAAATTCTACAAAATATGAGTGTGTCGGTGATGTTGTAGACTTTAGAACTTGGCTTGGTATATCACTCAAGACCACAATAATGAGTATTATGGATTTAATTAGAGTAACTTGTTTAAATTGATAAATTTTAGGATTACACCCAAATCGCCTTTACATGTTGCTTATTAACTAACTACACCGATTAGTTAACCTCCAGTTTAAACCTGTTTACACTCTCATCTTTAGAGTGAAGATCCACTAGAACAACCCGTAGAGCCAATCCTTTAGGAATTACACCAACTATTTATTTTGTTACACCCTTACACCTTAACCTACCCTATTAGATTAAGTTTAATTTATAATTGCTAGTTGCTTAAAGTGTAAAGTTTATATTTCCCGAGTCTTGTGTCATTTTCTATCTTTGGTGCGGTTGGAAATTTGCACATTGCAAATGGGAATGTATATTAGTAGTCAAAACTCATGTGATTTTACTACCATCACAATTAATGGTGAGTCCGAAGAATGAAGAACTATCGAAGAAATTATCCAGAATTATTATGATCGTGAAGATGGTGAAACTACACCGAGATTTGAAGCATAGGTAAAAAAAAGAAGAAAAAAAAGAGAGAAGGAAAGTTTGAAGATAATCGTTTCGCAAAGAGCATTACCGAAGGAATTACACGAAGGATCGATTATTCGTTGATACGTCTAAAAAAATCAACGATGTAGAGTATTGTACAAAGTGGAAGATATCGCCACTTACCTTGTAGAGTATGTAAAGTTTTGGGATGATTGGGAAGTTGACCGTTACGGGAACGCCAACTTAGGTTGTTGTTTTTGATCGATGATCAAGACGTTGTAAATAGTCGTGTCTTTATCATGGTAACGGTCGGGAAAAGTGTCTAGCAACTTGTACTTTAGGCTTAATCTATTTGTTTCTTGATTTTTATTTAACAACAATTTACTTCCCTCTCACCTAATGATTAGCCGCTGGTTTTACGCGAATGAGGACTTGTTCGAGCGTGCATGTCTATTCCGTCGTTACGGCCATGTATGCATGTCTTAGTGGTTTACGACTTTTGGTGAAAGTTAGAAGGTTCCTACCCTATATCATTCTTCATCCTAACCGTTGGTTAAATTCGAATGGGGATGTGATTGAACACACATGTCTATTCCGTCGTTACGACCATGTATGTGTGCTTCAGCTGCCTTGTTGGAGTGGTACTTTTGGTGAAAGATTGTAGAATGATCAACCGTAAGCCTTTCCATACAAAAACCCATATTTACCTTTATAAACTTGTTACTCCTTGGCTTTAGTGGTAGAGATGAGTATCATTGCCAAGCTTATGATAGAATACTCGTTGCGATCGAGAAATTGAGCGAATTAGTTATATGTTATCACATAGATTAGTTGAGTGATTTGAGTTTTCATCTTCTTATTTCGTGAGGTGTTTGGTTGTGTAATTGTAATGGATCGAATAAATGCTTTAAATGAAAATATCCTTACGGATACATTTTTATAAACTTCTAAAGGCTACTTGAGGACAAGTATGATTCAAGTGGAGGAATATTTGATGACATCAAATAACGTCTATTTTATAGCATCATTTATCCTATGTTATTAACCCATTTTGTATAGTTATTGCAAAGAATTGTTACTTAATTGTTTATATTTGAGAATTGCAGTAATTAAGGAGTACTTGGTGAATATTAGCAAAAGGCGCGCATTTTAGAGCTTAAATAAAGATATTTTGAAGATTACTATTCTGAAGACCAATACGCCGTATCCATCAAGGAAGATACGGCGTATCCGTACCTGCACTCACCAAAGACCACAAAGGAATAAAGCCCAATACGTCGTATCCAGAAGATCTCAATATGCCGTATCGAAGATATAGTATGTGAATATTCTAAAAGATATCAAGCGTGGTCCCTACTCCAGGAAATCCCTAATACGTCGTATCCAATCCTTGGTTACGGCGTATCGAACCGACTTCCAGACCTTATAAATAGAAAACTCAAAAACGAGTTTTAAGTGTGCCAAATCATATTCTCGATACCTAAACCATAAAAGTTAATTTTTAGAGGAGAAAAAGAGCAGAAGAGGTCGAGCAACGCTATCAATTCTATAGGAGACAACGTGTAATTCTATATACTTTATTAATCGTTTAGTTTTTGGTATCGTCCGTTAACTCGGTTAGTTTACCTTGGCTAAATAATTTTTTTTGTATTCATTATGACGTTTGAAGGCTAATACCTTCGGGTATTAGCCATTATTATGAAGATCTGAATGTTTGGTATTTGTTTATCTCGATTTCTTGATTTATCGTTGAATGCTTATTTATGTTTATCAATTTATACTTGTTTACGCGCTTTTGTATGCGACCTATCATTCAACTGGATCTAGTAATACGGACTAAGTAAATCTAGAGTCTGGGATAGCTCTCCATATAGTAATTTATACATCTAGAATCATAGGATCACAAATATTGTCCTTCTAAATATGTGTCTAGGATACGCTTCAGGCTTAACTAGTTAATTAGATATTGCCAATGGTTTATTGATCGTGTTGACTAGCAGGTGAACCTAGATAATTTAACAAATAACGTTCTGATTCCATTGGATAGTTGGACAAGTGGACTACTAGTGTATAAATTGCCATTAAGCAGTAAGTGGGTAAAATCTCTATGAGCTAGGGTTTAACAAGATCACCATTGCTTTAATCCCTAAGATAAATTATAATCAGCAAATAAGGATGCTTTATGTGGATGCTTTAATTGTGACAGAATTAATGTGTCTAGGTCTTAGGATGATGTAATGCATAAGTCTTAAGAATGATATACCGCCCCGAGAGAAGAAATAATTTCACTAAATAAACAAACAAACTTTCTAATCGGATTAATAATGTTTAATACCGTTTTCTTATATTTGGCTCGACTGCTCTTTTATCTTTTGTTTGTTTGCTTGCGTGGGTTAAAGTGCCTTGAATTAATTGTAGTCACCAACCAAACCGTGCCAGTCTCTCAGGCTAAAAACCCCCTTTTCTCGTTAGAATTAAGATTAGGACTGACATAAGTTTAGAATAGGATAGAATTAACATAGATTATATAACCAAGATATTAATTAAATTGATGGATTTAACGTCGCTTCAAGTGTTCGACGCCCTACTTACCACGATATTAAAGTGTTTTTTTTTGTTTAATCGGCAAAATATAAATTTAAAACTTGAATCAATAAAATATACACCACACAACGACACATCAACAGCCACCAAGGTCAACCACTGATCACAAATCCATAGAAGACATCGTGGAATTTTTACTCTTTTAATCGTTCAATTTTCATTGTTTGATTACGCTTGTATAATTACAATGGTTGTGGGCTAATACCCTTGGGTATTAGCCATCTTAATGAAAGTTTAATGTTTGGTTTGTTTTAAAATCAATTTCTTAATTAATCGTTGATTGTTTAATTATATTTATCACCTTATAATTGTTTATGTGTTTGAATATGCGACCTATCATTCAACTAAGTCTAGTGATACCTAAAAAGTAATCTAGATACTGGGATAGCTCTCCATATCGTGTTTTATATTACTGGACCAATAGAATCACAAATAACGTTCTATCTTTACCTTTTAATTATGAGCTTAGTTGGACCGGTAGGTGACCCGTTTATGTTTCAACAAGTATGTTCTTAATTAATTAGTAAAGACTCGAATAGTGGACTACCAGTGTATAAAACACCGTCAAGCAATAAGTGGGTAAAGTCCCAATGGGCTAGGGTTTTAACAGGATCACCACTGCTTTGATTCCCTAAGATAGATTATAATTAAACTAAAGGATGCGTTATGCGGATGCGTTAATTGTAACAGGATTAATTGGGTCTAGGTCTTAGGATGATATCTCGCCTAAGTCTTAAGAATGATATGCCACTTCGAGATAAGTAAATCATTGCAATAAAACAAACAAACCAACATTGAACTGGATTTAATATGGCTAATACAGTTTTCTATCATTTGGCATGTACCGCTTTCCTATCTTTTGATTTTCTTCCTTTGTGTTTATTGTGTATTGAATTGATATTTGTCACCACCAAACTTGTGCCAGTCTCTCAGGCTGAAAACCCCCCATATCATTAGACAACGTATATAGCATAGGTTAAACCAGTAATTAGAATTAACATAGACTAAATTAGAACTAAAATACTGGTAGAATAGGATTAGTGTTTCACTCTTAGTGTTCAACACCCTACTTACCGCAAAACTCCATCTTGACCGGGTACACTGCTCGTTAAAGTGTTGTTTTAGGTTTGTCGGCTAAATATAAATTTAAAACTTGATAATCAAATAATTGACCCTACACGACAACACATCAGGTTTTTAGCGTCGTTACCGGGGAGTGATTTAATTTAAACCTTATTCTTATTAGTATTTCTAACCATTAATTAGTTTAGTTTAGCATAATATAATTGTTCTAAACTCTGTTTGTATTTATTTGCATTGTGTGTTTTAACTGTTTATTCAAATTCCTACATTGTTTATTCTTATTAAATATGACGTATTCAGTCTACTGGATACGGCGTATTAGTCCATTTGACCTTTCTCTCCATAGCAAGTTCATTACATGTAAAAATGGACGACCCAAATATCACCATAGAGGAATCCATCAGACTTGAAGAAGAAAAAGCTCCAAGACATGGTAGAACATTTAATTGGCAAAATGCCACGTTCGGGAAAGTTAAATATTATGAAGATGAGGATGATTGCTTCGCAGACTTCGAAACTACATTCCCAGCCATAGTCTTTGATAATACATCAACATCCGATACTGCACCCCCGTGTGAACCCACGGTAAGTCCTCCTAACAAAAACAAGATTGATTTCAAAATATCATTAGACGAATCTGACGATGAAGATTACACGATAATTTTTGATGAAAATTCATTTTCATATAAAATAATTTATGTCAATGATTTAAAAACCGATTCGAAAAGCGATAATGGTAAAAACAATATGCCTTCGTCACCCAAACCTACGAGCGATTATTTAGATGATTTAGACTGCTTCAACGATTTTGAAAATGAATTCCCAGCCATTGTTTATAATGATGGCCTAACGTCTAAATCAGATCTTCTAATTGAACCTCCTGTAAGTTCCCAACATATTGATAAATTTGAAACATAATTGTCTGAATATGATGAAGAGGAACAAAACGCTTTACACTTTGATGATTCATTTCCTCTAGACGTAATTTTTCCTGATAATCTGAAAACGATTAAGGACAACAATGATAATATCGATATAACACAACCTTCTGGAGGTAACGAAATAAAAAGATCAAATGAGCTTCTGAGAAAAAATCACGATAAGACTAAAAAAGTTTTCAACGAGATTTTTTTATCATAATATTGGATGCAAATATCGTGAGTTGGAATTGCTTTAACTGGATGCCATTAAATGTGATCAAAAATTTATATGTGCCATTTGGCATCCCGTTCGACCCTAAACAGTATTATAAGGATGGTGCTCACACAAGGATGTTGCAGAGGCCAAGGTATGTTTTTCTTTACTCTATTAAAATCTTTAGAAATTTGGCCCCACAAATGAATACGGCGTATCATGGAAACATCTATACGCCGTATTAAACATTTTAAACTACTTTGACTAAGTCAACAAAGGAACATCCAATATGGCGTATTGGACACTTCCCAATACGGCGTATCCAGCGTGGGTATAAAAACCCAGCTTATACGCCGGATTCACTTTCACACACACTTTCTCACTATAATTTTAAACAATTTTTTTTACCGCACCCTCAAATTCAATCTCAATCTACTGCTTGTTATACCCTTCAGATCCTAACATAAGGTATGTTTAAATCCCTTTCTTTCTTTTTCAATTATGAATTGAGGTTAGGGTTTAGATTTAGGGTTTCGCGTTTTGCTGTTTATGACTACTATATGCCCCCCGCTTTTTTTAGAACAATGAAACCTGTAATATTAGACTGTTAAAAGCTTTGGGTTAAAACGAGTAAAACTGGGGAAAACCCAAATATTTTTTGTTCACTCTGTCAAAGCGATACGGCGTATTCATTCTCAATGAATACGTCGTATCAAAGGTTTTTTTCCCAATTTATCCCTATACGACGTATCTATTATTCTGGATACGACGTATAGATTGTGATCCCTTTAAATATGGCGTATTCACACCCTAATACGTCGTATACTCATTTATAATATCCATACGACGTATTCAATATAGCCTATACGCCGCATCTTCACAAAACCCTTATACGGCGTACGTGATCACCCTATACGCCGTATCCACCCCTAAAAATAGAATAGTTAAAAGACTCATTACTCTGTGTACTGATTCAATTTTCTTCCAGATATGGCACCATTACCACACCGTGACCTGAGACACCCATGGCTCAGATACCAGGTTGATGGATACGATGAGGGGACCATACACAGTTACGAGCAGAGGCTCGAGACTATATGGGGTAGGCCGGTTAACCGGGTGCATGTTTTGGACTTTGTTGGGTTGACTGAGGGTATGAGGCAGACTTTGAGGGATAGGCGAGTATGATATACACTAGGGATGATAGGGAGGCATTGTTTACCAGTCACGCATGGAGGAGGTTGTTTGAGGTCAGAGGACCATTGGTTAGGGAGTTTATACTAGAGTTTTTGAGCATGTGTAGGATGAGTGATACTGAGATGGGGCTTGATGTTGCTGATACACTCTGTTTTCAGCTCGGTAGAGTTAGGAGAAGGATGACATAGAGGCAGTTTATTCTGGCATTGGAGCTTATTGGGCTGATAGCGAGAGAGTGATCACCGATAAGGGGGATCTTAGGGATTATTGGATCGAGATATTGTCCGACAGGGATTTCTTAGGGCCCGACCCCTCCTATGTTCACATTAAGGACCTTGTGAGGAGACTGTGCCACAGGATGATTGCGTGTAGTATTTCTGGTAAAGGACAGGGGGCGGAGAAGGTAACTGGGGTTGACCTTTTCTATTTGCGGACTATGGACCATGGGACAGCTAATGTCCTACATCTATTGGCATAATATTTGTTTCATTATGATGAGGGGAGGAAGAGTGGAGCTCGGTTGTCTAGAGGGCACTTCATTTGGTGGTTGGCAGCTCATTTGGTTTGATTAGTGATGAGGGGTTGAGAGGATTATCGGTGGTTGTCAGCGAGCTGCCGGTTATCAATTTACATGAGCTTGGGAGGTTCAACATCTTCTCGAGGTACGACGATACGTAGGCTTGGTAGCCTCAGGACTAGAAAGGCAGCAGGCTGCTGCGGCTGGTGCTCCTGCAGCCGTTGAGAGTGCTCATGCAGTTGACGAGGGTGCTCAGGGTGTTCCAGCTCCCGCGCAGGCACCTTAGATACCGCCACCCGCACCTCAGCCCCGGACCATGTCATAGAGGATCGATAGGATCGAGGAGGAGATACGCTAGTTATGACAGAGTGTTGTGGGCTTGCGAGGAGTGGTTGAGAGCTCTATTACTTAGCAGACTAGGGTCTCCACCTAGATGATCAGCTGTATGACGCAGCTTATGGATGCCAGTGGACGTACTTATCAGGCATTTGACAGCACCCTCATCGGCAGCTCACGACTTCCCTACCAAAGGTGTGTCAGACCTAGGATAGGCGATGTCAACACCTTCGCAGCTCCTCGGACCGATGACCAGCCCAACCCTTGATCTCTTCCCTCTTACTATGTTGATTACTATCTTTTGAGAACTTGTACTATACATTAATTATTGATATATACATTATAATATGATTTTGGTTTGCTTATGTGTTATAGAAACAAGTCTGGCAGTAAGTTCAACAACATAGCTCATTGATTACAAGCTCAAGATTTTAGAAACCTTTGCATGGACCATATATTGACATAATGTTGGTGATGAAAAGTGTGAAAGTTGGAAAAGAAAAAGGTCGAACTTAAGACCAGCTGAAACAAAAGTGCTTCCCGGGAGACAATCCGGCCATTTTAATTGTTTGTCGCATTTTAATTGTTTGTTGCACGAGTCTGTCCTCCCAGACACTCTATACGGCGTATCGAACCCCTCTGGATACAACGTATAGACGTGTCTGAACGTTATCAGTTTTTAAAACTTAATATTTAATTTCTAGTAATTTAATTGTTTTTACAGGAACCATACGGCGTATCCTAGGGTTTGGGATATGACGTATTGATCCATGTATAGTTGCGTGTTTAATTGTTTTCTTGTACCATTGTAGCGAGATAGAAATCATACTCGTCTTCTAATCTTTTATGTAGGACCTTGCTGAAACTATGATATGGTATAATATGAAAAAGACATGTGTTGAACTTATCCGGGCATTCTGAAGCCCTAGTTAACACACTTTTTGCTCAAGAACTCATCTTGGAGAATCATCACAAGCAAAACATCAGGGAGTTTTCCGTTCTAATTCTATTTCCCTTATTATTTAATTGTTTTATCTATACAACGAGGACGTTTTATAATTTAAGTGAGGGATGGAGAAGTAGAACGTACTTGTCCTCCTTTTCATAAAATAACATGCAAAGTGCTTAAAAACGGCCAAATTAAAAGAATCACTAGTTACATTACCTATCGCACTATAACCCTTGATACATATTGTGAGAATTAAGCCTATTCCGTTTCCATATATGTCTATACTAAAATTCACAAATATGAGTGTGCGGTGATTTGTTGTGGACTTTAGAACTAGGCCTTGTGTATATCACTCGAGACGCCATGATTATGTACTATGGATTTAGATGGACCCCCTCACTATTAGAAACGACCTTATATAGAACTAAGAAGCAAAAAAAAGAGGCAATAATAAACCCCTCCACCCAAAAGAATAAGAACAGAAACATCTCTGCCAAACTTCAAAAGAAATGAAATGCACCCCCCACTAGAAGAGAATATTTCCACACCCCTCACAAAGAACATGTTCTCAATGATAAATTTCTGGATTTAACCAAATAGCCTACATGTCATAAATAACTATCACACGGTTATGTTAAATCTGTGTAACCTGGATCTACTCTCAATTTTTAGTTGTTAAAATCCCTAGAACAATCTGTTGAGCCATTCCTTTCTTTTTTACACCTATTATATGTTTTGTTACACCTTTTGCACCTTCGCCTTTCGTGTAGAGTAGCCTACATTACCAATGTCTCACTAGTTTGAATTTCGCTGTTAAAGTCTTGGATTTCCTATGTAAAGTGAAATTTTTCTATCTTTGTGTGGTCTAGGAACTTGCACCAAGCAATGGAAAGATATGTAGCTGTAAGTTTTGCTACATTAGCGGAGTGGAATCATGTCCGAAGAAGAAAAAAAATTAAAAAAAAGTGTTTCGCAAGAAAAAGATTCTCGATGAATTATTTTAGTGAAGACGGTGAAACCAAACGTGGTTTATGATGTGTTGTAAAAAAAGAAAAGAAAGAAAGAGGAAGTAAGAAAAAATAGTCTCGGTTCAAAGAAAGTTTATACGAAAGGAATTCTTAGAAAGGACCGTTTATTCGGTTGATTACATTAAAAAATCAACGATGTAAAGTCTTGTAAGAAGTTGCTGATATCACCACTTATGTAAAAGTATGTAAAGAGCGGGATGTAAGGGAAGTTAACTGTTATGGGAGTGCCAACTTAGGTTGTCTTTCGTCATTTCTCGTGATTGGACGGCATTTGTTAATATGTTCGAGTCTTTGTTCAGGTATACGGTCGGGGGAAGTTATTGCAAACGGACCTTTTTTGTTTGGTTAATCTATTGTTTAGGAATTTTACTTAACACCCATTTTATTTCCCTTTCCTAGCAAGTAACCTTAGTGTCTAGTCAAGCGAGGACTTGTTCGAGCATGCATGTCTATTCTGTTGTTAAGGCCATGTATGCATGTCTCAGCTGCCTTGTTGGATGATGACTTTCGGTGAAAGTTAGAATCTCCTTACCCTATATCATTCTTCATCTAACCGCTGGTTAATACACGAACCGGATGTGTTTCGGATTGTATATGTCATTCCGTCGTTACGGCCATGTATTTATGATTTTGCTGCCTTGTTGGTTTGTTGGTATTATGGTGTTGAAAGGACTGTTGTAATGATTCAACAATAAGCATTTTTAACCAATTTTGCTTTTGACTAGTTGAATGATCAAACTGTTGTATGATACGATGCTAATCACGATGCGAGCAAATTAAGCGTACTCTATTAAATGTTACACATAGCTAGGTTGGGTGAATCTAAGGTGTTTTCATTTTATTGTTTCATAAGGTGCTTGGTTATGTTACAGGTGATTAGGCAAATCGGATGTTAAATCATGAAAATTCCTCAACTCTTGGTTGGGACACATTTTATTAACTAAAACCTTTTTAAAGTCTACTTGGAGGACAGTAGGATTCAAGTAGGGGGGATATTTGATGACATCAAATAATTGTACTTTATTATATCATTTATCCACATCTATTTGCCCCACTTTTAATAATTATTGCATTATTTGGATACGTACTTGCTATTAAAGTTGATTAAAAGCTCAGTAATTTAGGAGGTTTTGTGAAGACAAGCTAAAGGCACATTAATTTCGAGCTAAAAAAGAAGTCATTTGAGATTGCTGAAATTTCCAGATAGGTATCCAACTAAGAGATATTGGCGTATATGCGCCCATGACTTTACAAGAAAATGCGTTTTGACCACTTCTGAATCGCGCTTATTCACTCTGTCTACATTACGCCGTTTATCCCTGATGATGACTATTCCGAAGATAACAGTAATTCATGTAAATTGGGAATGATTATCAAGATTTTTTAGAACGTAGCGCGCACTCCAAGGAATCTAGCCCAATACACCGTATCGACCTTGCTAGATATGACTGTATCGAAGTCTTTTTCTAGACACTTATGAAATAGAAATGACTCAAAACGAGTTTTCATTCATAGACTTCTGTGTGCAATATCATATTTTTATACATACTCTCACTAAAGACGAATTTTAGAAGCGAAGGATCAGCACCACTATGTCAAGCATTTGGATCACTATCCATAGAGGAATCGTTGTAATTTTTACTCTCTTAATCGTTCGATTTTCAATTGTTTGATTACGCTTGTATAATTACAATGGTTGTGGGCTAATACCCTCGGGTATTAGCCATCTTAATGAAAGTTCAATGTTTGGTTTGTTTTAAAATCAATTTCTTAATTTATCGTTGATTGTTTAATTATGTTTATCACCTCATACTTGTTTATGTATTTGAATATGCGACCTATCATTCAACTGGGTCTAGTGATACGGACCAAGTAATCTAGATACCGAGATAGCTCTCCCATATCGTGTTTTCATATTACTGACCAATAGGATCACAAATATCGTTCTGTCTTGTCTTTGAATATGAGTTTAGTTGGACCGGTAGGTTACCGTTTTATGTTTTAGCATCATGCTCTTAATTTATTTATATAGATCTGAATAGTATGACTTCGATGTTTATAAAAACACTCGTTAAACTATAAGTATAAGTGGGTAAATCCAGTTGGGCTTGGTCTACAGGATCACACTTGCTTTAATTCTCTCTAAGATAGTATTAGATTTAACTAAAGTACCTTTATGCTAGATACATTTAATTGTGCAGGATTATCGTGTCTTGAGTATCTAGGTTGATCGTCCCGGACCTAAGTCTTAAGTATGATATGCCATTTCGCATAAGTATTCACCCGTTGACTAAAACAAAACAAACCGAGCATTGACGGATTTAATTTGGCTAATATAGTTTCTATCATTTGGTTTTGTACCACTGTTCTATATTTTAATTTTCGTTTTTGTGTTTCTTGTCTATTGATTGGTATTTGTTTTCCACCAATCCTTTTTTTTGTGCCAGTCTCTGCCGGCTTGATAACCCCCATATCTATTTGACATCGTTACATAAATCATTAGTTAAACCAGTAAATAGTCTAATTAAAATACTGACAGATAAGGTTTAAGGTTCCACTCTTAGTGTTCGATACCCTACTTCTACCGCGTACTCCATCTTGACCGGGTACAACATTCTCGTTATAAGTGTTTGTTGTTTAAGAATTTGTACGGACTAAAAGTTAAATTTAAAACTTGTAATTCAAACAATGTGCCTTACACTACAGCACATCAACGTATTAGGACGTTTAATTGGGAAACTGCTATGTACGGTAAAGTATATTGTGAAGATCTTGATTCTTTTACAAATTTTGAAACAGATTTCCCATCTATCGTCTACAATGATGCATCGACATCAAATCAAAATGTTTCTTCCGAACCAACTGTAAGTATTTAGAATGCAATTAAATTTGACATTGATTTTCACATATCCATTTTCCGATTTCTGTGGCTGAGGATTATACTTTTATATGATATACAAGATTCGTCTTACTTATAAGTTTAATTTCCCTACATGATTTAAAACCGAAACTGGTAGATGACTATGTTGAAATCAATATTGAATCGTGTTCGGAAAACATTGATGTCAAACCAATGGATAGTGTTATTTGCATAAGCAAGGACACCACTCCCGTTGAGTTTGATGAAAATTTGAGACAAATCACGACATACATCGTAAATTTTTCAAAATAAAAGATTGTTTTCAATGATCAAAGTCATGATTCAAAAATGTTTTCACAATGGGATGCCATTAAAATTTATCATTAAAAATTTATATGTGCCATTTGGCATCCCTTCGACCTCAAATTGTTTTATAAGAATGAGATTAAATTAGGGCAAGTCTAACTTAAAGACTTTTCTATAAACAAAAGTGCTTGCCGGGAGACAACCCAGAATTTATCTTTCTGTTATCGAGTCTGTCTTCCCAGACTGTCTCTGTTCGGCTCGTATCAAACGCATGGATACGGCGTATTGACCTTCTGGACGTTATCAGCTTCATTTTCAACACAGTCTATCCGACGTATCATTAAGATGAAATACATCGTATACTAGTATCAATACGGCGTTTCAGGGGTATTACGAGGTATGGATACGACGTATCGACCTTCTGTACAATTTTAGGTATATTTAAGTCTAACAATACGAATTTACCCGGGAGATAGGTTGCACTTTTTTCTTATGCTTAATACATGAACCTTATCTGTACGAAGCGACAACCATTTGGTGGGATGTATTTATAAATTTGGAAAATCTCGAGAGTATCGGAGTCATGAAATCTCAAGACGTTGTTCAAACATTTTTGCTCAAGAACTAACTTGGAGATCATCCAAGCAAAAATATTTGGGGAGTTCCTCTTTTAATTCTATTTCCTATATTATTCAAATTGTTTATCTATACGATGAGGACGTTGTATAATTTAAGTGGGGGGATGGAGAATTAGAACGTACTTGTCCTTATTTTTGCAAAATAACATGCTACGCGCTTAAAAGTGCTTAAAAATGGCCAAATTTAATTTTTTTAGCATAACTTTTGTAAAAATCACTAGTTGCATTAACTAGCACACTATAACCCTTAAATGCCAATTTGTGAGAATTAAGCCTATTTCATTTCCAATTGCTTACTAAAAATTCCACAAAAGTATGAGTGTGCCGGTGATGTAGTGAACTTTAGAACTTGGCCTGGTATATCACTCGAGACCGCAATGATGAGTACTATGGATTTAGATGGAGGAACATGTTCAACTAATAAATTTCTAGGATTAAACCAAATAGCCTACATGTAGTAAAATTAACTAACTACACTAGTTAGTTAAACCCTCGTGTAACCCTTTGTTTACTCTTGCTTTTAGAGTAAGATCCTCTAGAACAACCCGTTGAACTATTCTTGTCTTTTTCACACCAAAAATTATATGTTTCGTTACACCTTTACACCTTAGCCTACAGTGTAAATTAAGCCTATTCTTATCAAAGTTTCTAGTTGCTTTCGTGTAAAGTTTTGTATTTCCTGCGTCAAAGTGAAATTTTCTATCTCTGTAATGGTCAGGAAGTTGCACAATGCAATGAGAAAAATATGTAGCTCGTGTGTTTTACTACTTTTGCGATTATGAATCATGTCCGAAGAAGAAGCGTTACAAGGAAAAAATTATCCGGATGAATTATGATAGTGAAATTACTCCGAGATTTATGATGTATTGCAAAAAAAGGAAAAATAGAAAAAAAAAGCAGCAAAAAAAGAGAAGGAAGAAAAATAGTCGGTTCAAAAGAAGTTTATACCGAAGGAATTATTTGGAAGGATCGATTATTCGTTGATATGTTACAAAAATCAACGATGTAAAGTCTTGTAAAAAGTGGTCGATATCACCACTTAGTCTATAAAAGTATGTAAAGAGCGGGATGTAAGGGAAGTTGATCGTTATGGGAATTCCAAATTAGGTTATCTTTGTCAATTCTATGATCGAGGCATTTGTCTATATGTTCGAGTCTTTATCATGGAACGATCAGGGAAAGTTACTAGCAACTGCATACCTTATTTGTTGGCTTTAATCTATTTGTTTTGTAAATTTTATTTAACAACCATTTACTTCCCTTTCCTAGCAACTAACCTTAAGATCTACTCGAACGAGGATGTGTACGAGCCATGCATGTCTATTCTGTTGTTACGGCCATGTATGCGTGGTTTAACTGCCTTGTTGGTGTGGTACTTATGGTGAAAGACTATTGAATGATTAACATTAAGCCTTCTTAACCCAATTTATCTTTTGACTTGTTCCTTCTTAGCTCTAGCGGCGGAGATGTGTATCCTTGCCAAGCTTATGATACGAAACTAATCACGATCGAGCAAATGAGCGTACCAATTAAATGTTGCACCCTAGATTAGTTGAGTGATATGAGTGTTTTCATTTCCATATTTCGTAAGGAGCTTGGTTATGTAGAGGTGATTAGAACAAAACGATGCTTAAACGGAAAAATCCTTAACTTCGGTTGGGATACATTTTCAAAACTTTTCTAAAGTCTACTTAAGGACAAGTAGGATTCAAGTGGGGGGATATTTGATGACATCAAATAACGTCACTTTATAATGTCATTTATCCCATCTGTTTTGCCCACTTTTATAAAATTATTGCAAGATTTGGTACTTAATTGCTTTAAAGTTTATAAATGCAGTAATTCAGGAGTGTTTTGTGAAGATAAGCTAAAAGACACATAATTTGGAGCTAAAACGAAGACATTTAAAGATTAACGTGATTAAATGCAGTAGATTCAGGAGTGTTTTTATCCAGCAAAAGAGATACGGCGTATCAGCGCCTGAACTTCACAAGAAAACGCGTTTGACCAATTCCCAATACAGCGTATCACTCTACTTCCATACGCCGTATCCATCAAGATAACTATTCAAAGATACAGTAATAAATGTAAATTGGGAATGATATCACTGATTAATTAAGAACGTAGCGCGCACTCTAAGGAATCCAGCCCTATACGCCGTATTGGCCTAGCCAGATACGACGTATCGAGTTGTTTTCAAACACTATAAATAGAAAACTCAAAAATGACTTTTCGGTGTGCAATTTCATATTCTTTATACCATACTCACTAAAGACGAATTTTAGAAGAGAAGAATAGCCACCAAGGTCAAGCATTGATCACGAATCCATAGAAGACATCGTGTAATTTTTACTCTCTTAATCGTTTAATTTTCATTGTTTGATTACGCTTGTATAATTGCAATGGTTGTGGGCTAATACCCTCGGGTATTAGCCATCTTAATGAAAGTTTAATGTTTGGTTTATTTTAAAATCGATTTCTTAATTAATCGTTGATTGTTTAATTATGTTTATCATCGTATACTTGTTTATGTGTTTGAATATGCGACCTATCATTCAACCGGGTCTAATGATACCTAAAAAGTAATCTAGACATACTGGGATAAAGATGCTCTCATTAATCGTCTTATATTACGTGGACCAATAAGATCACAATAACAATCTATCTATATTACCTTTAATTATGAGCTTAGTTTGACCGGAAGTACCCATTTATGTACCAACAAGTAAGTTTTTAATAATTGGTAATGACTTCGAATAGTAGACTACATATATAAAACACCGTCAAGCAATAAGTGGGTAAAAGTCCGTGATGAGCTACCGGTTTTAACAGATCACCACTGCTTTGATTCCCTGATATTAGATTATAATTAAACTAAAGGATGCTTTATGCGGATGCGTTAATTGTGACAGGATTAATCGTGTCTAGGTCTTAGATGATGTCCCGCCTAAGTCTTAGATGATATGCCGCTTTTTCTTTCAGATAAGTAAATCATTGAACTAAAACCAAAACACAAACAATCATTGAACTGTATTAATATGGCTAATATAGTTGTCTATCATTTTGCTTGTAAACCGCTTTCCTAACTTTTGATTTGTCCTCCTATGTGGTAATTATGTATATGAAATGATATTTGTCAAACCTCCAAACCTGTGCTCAGCTCTCAGCTGAAAAACACCCCATCTCAATTAGACAACCGCATATACATAGGTTTAACCAGTAATTAGAATTAACAATACTAATTGGAACTAAAAAACTGATGAAATATAGGATTATAGTGTGTTTCAACTCTTAAAGTGTTTATTGAACCCTACTTTTCCGTGAAACTCTATCTTACCGGGTACACTGCTCGTTAAAGTGTTGTTTTAAGGTTTAGACACTAAAATATAAATTTAAAACTTGATAATCAAATAATTGACCCTACACGACAGCACATCAATCTACCTCGCTGATAAATTCAGCATCAGATTTGTCATTAGTAGGTTGAATGTGTGCTATCATGATCACTAATGCATTGAGCCCTTCCAGCTGATCATCATCGTAAGCATTCATGAGCAATAAGTCATTTTATTTAGCATCCAAACTGACTCTAGCTTCATCTTTTGAAACTAGCAACATCTACTCCCTGAAATAATTTGCATCACGAACCACGGGGTTTTGGAACACTCTTCTTTAGCATAGTGTCCTTTTCCAATTATAGTTGTAGCATTGAACTATTGTTTTCCCAGAAAGTTGACTCGTTTCTTTGGAATCCCTCTAAACATTCTGATAATATTGACCTCAATCTTCTGAATCAACAAATTTTTGTGTATTTAATTGCTTGAATTCCTGTTTGTCCTTCCTGCATTCCGGTACCAGTCCCAGACATATGCCAACATTTTTGCTTTGAATATCTACCATCCATCTGTGATCACAGCTTGATTTCCTTGTATTGATGAAGTGCGAAGTCGATTAATTGGTTGGAGTAAATAATTTGAATAATAGCTCATTGCCAATATTATCAAGTGCACGTGGAATGCATGTCTTCTGAGCATCTCCTAATCTCCCCTTGAAATCATCAATCGTTATCAACACAACAAAGGCTGAGTGACATAGTATGGTTTGTGGTGAACGCGAGTATGATGGACGTGCATGAGAAAAAGGGAAGATTTGCATGTAAATTTGCACTAACACTAATGTAAACATGATTCCCTGTCAACTTTCATTGCTTTAAGAAGCTTTTGACATGAGGTTTGAATTTGACTCAAATAATCATACATATACTCATAATGTTATTTATTAAGAATAAACTTTTGACGATTCAAGGTGACATCATTTGCTCCACATAAGTTACAATGAGTTTAAGCTAAATTATTTGTTGACTGGATTTTCAATTGGTTTAAACTTCGTTCCTATCCATAATGTTGATGATGTTAGAATAACCTCTCATATTACAATGTCAATGATTCACCATCCTCAACCAACAAACTTATCAAACGTCATTCATGACCTTGAGTGACTTTCCAGCTTACTTATTGTGTGTACTAGCATCAGTCCTTGATCCCGGTACCACATGTTTTTGAGCACGTTTGCAACAACAACAGAATTATAGGATATCAAATTGTAGATATCATTGGGTATTCCTTGAAGAATGTGGTTCATCACCTTGATATCTGCATAGTATTATTTTTGGTCTTCAGGGGATAAGTCCTTGATTGGTTCGAGTATTTTCAGTGAATTATCGTTTAGATCAACAATCTCTCTCCTTTTATAAGGACCTTTATCAACTAAACGCCTCATCGATTCTCCTTATTCCCGTTTGTTATCAAGAAACCTTAAAAACCGACTTGCCCATGGCACATAGCTTCCTTTCTCTAAAATCAGAGGTCTACCTTCAGCTCCTGACTTGGCAAGTGTTTGTTGATTCGCAATTGAAATGATATGAATCAATCAATGAGTACAATGCAAACTTGGATCGTTTTGGAGATAAAGACTTGCTATCATGAAATCAAAAAACTAACACCAACTAAACTTGTATAACACACTGTTATGAAACCTCAATTTGGTACGAAAGATTGAAGTTATGAAACTACAAATAAATCTGAAACCTTGAAGTTACGAAACCTCAACTTGGTTCGAAAGCACAATAGTACATAAGCCCAATACGAAAGCTCAATTTCCGAAAGTATTAAGATCTGAAACCTTAAACACTGGATTACGAAACTTCTAGATATGAAACTTGGAATACGAAACCTCAAGTTATAAACTTGTAGTACGAAACTGAAGTACAAAACTTGAAATGCGAAACCTCTGAATCTAAAACTGGAATACGAAACCTTTGAATCCGAAACTGTAATACGAAACTTAAAGTACGAAACCGAAACCATAATTCTTAAATACGAAACCGAAACCACAATCCTGATTACGAAACTCCAAATACGAAGGCTCCACAGTTATACGATACGGAACGGTTATCGAAAGCTCATAGATATGAAACCTTGACTTTCGTAATTTCCCAATCTCACAACTTTTGTAAATTCCAATAACACAACTTTCGTAGATTCAAAAACCACAACTTTAGAAGAACTCTCAATCCAACACGGTAGAACTCATATTTTCGATTTTTACGGTTAAAAGTAATATGATCTAGTGTTATGTTTTCAAAAACTACAAATTCTATAATAAGAAACCTCTAATATGTGTTACGAAAGTTCAATTGCTTAAAGAAAAACGGTTTCCGAAAGCTGTTACTACAATACGAACCCTCTAAGCAATTATACGAAAGTGTTTTCCCGATTAAAAACAGTTACCGAAAGTGTTATTCTTCGATACGAAAGCTATCAAAACTTATATTTTTCAATCAAATTTGAAATCTAAACGTATACTTTTCGTATCTAAGCAATTAAATCTACTATTTGACGTATACGAAAGTAACTTGAATGCGTTTTTAGATCAAAAACACGTCAAATAGTAAATCTAATGCCTAACGAATACGAAACTTACACTATTCATCGTTACGAAAGCTTGTTTGATAAAAAATAACGCAATTAAAGCTTGTTTGATTCACGAAAACACAATCTAGATCTCTCCTGGAGATAGATACCACTTGTTATATGTCATGTTTGTATAACCATCAATAAGGAATGTTAAAAGTAAGAGACAGAAGACTAGAGAATTTTTTTTACACATTTTTAATTTTCAATAAAAGAGAGAAAATAGGGAAAGGAGGAGGATACAAATAAAAAAAAGCTTTCAAATCCTAGTTATTAGAAGGGTATTTATACTAACATTATCCTACCTTCTTACTTTGGATATCTGATCAACATTTATATAAGTTTGACCAATATTCCTTATTACATGAATAAAAAAATTAAAAGTACTTTTTTATGTAAGACCAACTCATTAGTAAATAATTAACACTTCTTAATCACAATATCTTTTTTCTTTCCTTTATTTTGTTTCCACCTTTCCAAGTGGGGTGCATTATAGTTTATATTTTTGTATTTTCCTTTTAACACTAAAAAATATACATAAAAGAAACTTAATAATGAAATGAACTTATCTATACTACTTATAAAGAGTTTATATGTTTTCTTTAAATCTGTAAACTAAAACTTGATAAATTCAAAATTTATCAACTTTTAAAAAAAACGCACCATATTAATTTTAAAAAATATTTAGTATATTAAAATGAGATTCTTATTCATCTTCTATTAACACACGATTGTTACTAGAAATTTTTTCTCTAAACTTGTCAACTTTAATAATTTGTTTTTAATAGAAAAATATAATATGGTAACTTTTCATTACATGGTTTATTGTAACACCCCGCCAAGGCGGAAACACGAGGCGTAACGTCATGGATATCATCACAACATAATGGTGTCAACAATAGAGAGACTTAAATACATTAAACAAAACAAAAATAGACACAAAGTGTCATGACAATACCAAACACAAGAAAAAGGGGTCTTGTATTGAGGTAAAAGAGTCACGTCAATACAAAGACATAAACAAAATATCCCAAAACCTAAAACATTCAAAGTATCAATCCAAATAAAGTGCGATAAGAAAACTAGGAGATAAACTCCGCATGCAAGCCTATGGTCTCACTAGCCAAGCTTTCTAACTTCACTTTCTTCAAGATGCTCACCTGAAAATGATGCTTAAAACGTCAACAATAATGTTAGTGAGAGTCATAGGTTTTAGACACAACTAAACTTATTTTCACTACGATTAACAAAACAGGGTAGGACAATAATGAACTATCATGAACCTATGCTAGCATGCAATAAAATCATATCAATACATTCACTTAATTAATTACACATTCGAGCTTAGTATAGCTAGCACTATAAGCAACCAAGCTCACCTAGAATGTACCACACAAACATATTCACACACTGGGTAGGCGTACCCATCTGATCCCATGGTACCATAACCAACACTGAGTAGGCGTACTCATTCAATCCCAAATCAATACCACAAATAATACTGAGTAGGCGTACTCATCCGATCCCATTCCATATCAACATGTATCACATAGTCATATAATAGTCATGTAATGTCCATACGCATTTAAAACACATAATCACAACAATGAAACATTTCAAAAACATTTGCATCATTTCCATCCTAAGAAAAACAAAAAAATGGGACTATGAAACTTACCTGATGCACAACTACTTTAAAAATTCCTCGAAATCAACTAAACACAAATAAAACACATGTTACATGCGATTAGGCTAAATGCCCAAGGCGATGTAACAATCAATTGATGGACTACCATGTTTATAACCCTTTACCATACTTCCCATACCTTACTTATACCCTAATACTTCTAAATCCCTTATTCGAGTTTTCTAGTTTTTTGGTAGAATTTTATAGTCACTTTATGAGCACAAATAAAATACTAAGTGATCAAATTAGCTTTCCTCTTTCATTTCCTACCTTTCCAATAGATTATGAACTACTGTGAT
Source organism: Tanacetum coccineum (assembly GCA_026074375.1). NCBI lineage: Eukaryota > Viridiplantae > Streptophyta > Magnoliopsida > Asterales > Asteraceae > Tanacetum > Tanacetum coccineum. Next base: position 60,428 of record BQNB010012920.1, read on the forward strand.
TTTTTAGAAAAAATAATATTGAGCCTAACTATTTTATAAAAATTTAACATCACAAAGTACTCAAATTCGGATCTGATTCGACCATCAAAAAGTTTAACTTGATCAGACCCATTTAAGCACTTAAGAAAATTCTACAAAAATTCTAGAAAATCATACACATCATGAAATTGCTACAGTAGCAATCCTATCAATTAAAAAGACGTTTTGATATGATCTTTGACCTCACAAACACAAACCAGAATCGGCCCCAAAAACTCATATTTGACAACGAATATTGTAAAATTATTTTGACTGACTTTCACTCACTTTTAATTCAAGAAACCAATAGGGTTGGAAAGTAGACTCTATGTAGTTAGTTTTAGGCTCAATAAAATCAATAAAAGCTACCCGTATGACCAAGTTATGACATTTACAAGATGGCCTAAAAATCTGCCCAGTTTTAATTCCGAATTTAACAACAACTAAACCTAATCAAACGCATCCAAACACTATTAATTACATCCTAATTGATTATTAATGATCATCTTAACATGTTTTCTGAATTTTAATGAAACCCTAATTCCACCAATTAATGTTACTAAAATATTGAATTAAAAGAAAAGATTAAATAAGGGTTATACGAAAAACTTTTTAACTTGAAAGCACACGATATTGAACTCTAAATTTTCTTTAAAATTTTTAATGGTTTCTTTCTTGTTTCTTGGTAAATGTCGACACAAGGGAGAGGAGAGAGAAAATCTGAATCAAGCGTTTGGGATATCATGGGTATTTATACTAGTTTTTGGATAATAACACGAAGATTTGTTTCCTAATTGAACTCAATCTTCTCCCTTTTTTTCCCCTTTATTCTAGCCGATCCAAACACCCTTAAAATATATTTTTATTTATTTAATTTTTTATTTTTTATATTTTTTATTTTTTTCGCTGAATTTATTATATATATATTTATATTATTTTTTTTTTTCAAAATACAAAACTATTTACTACTTATTTACCTTAAATACTTAAATAAATACATAACTTAAAATAAAACACTTACACTACTTATTATTATTTTTCTCAAATTATTATTTACTTATTACTTCATAAATAAATTATAAAATCTCAATTCACTAATTAATCTCTACTCGAAATTTAACGATACATACTACTTCAATTTTACTGATGATAAAAATAACGAAAATCACTATACTTCCGAAATCGCCATCACATACGAAATGAAATGACTAAACCATTCATTTTTACCATCACAAACTCATTTAATACACATATACCATATAACATATAACACCAAAACGACTTACGCATATAAATCAAAACACATAAAGCTAGGCAAGTTAACTCTAACGATTAAACTAACCATGCTATATCACGGTTGTCACAATATCCCCTCCTTAGAGAAATTTCATTCCAAAATTTAACTAGTATTTTCATCAACACGATCAATAACCAAATTCGGATATTTATCTTTCATAAAATCCTCTCGTTCCCAAGTAAACTCAGGTCTTCGCTTAGAATTTCAACGAACTTTAACAATCGGGATCTTACTACGTTTTAACTTCTTAACTTCTCGATCCATAATTTCTACCGGTTCCTTAACAAAATGAAGAGTTTTGTCTATCTTAACTTCTTCTAGAGGTATATGCAAATTTGCATCCGCCAAACACTTCTTCAGATTTGACACATGAAATGTGTCATGCACCCACTCAACTCTTGGGGCAATCTTAAACGATAAGCTACAGGACCTATCCTTTCCAGAATCTCAAATGGTCCTACATACCTAGGTGCTAACTTTCCTTTCTTCCCAAAACGCACTACACCTTTCTAAGGTGACACTTTTAATTCACTTGACCGCCCACTTCAACTCTAACGGTTTACACCTAGTGTCCGCTTAGCTCTTTTGACGATCTCTAGCCGCCTTGAGCCTTTTCTTAATTAGTATAACTTTATTAGTTGTCTTTTGTACCAATTATGGTTCAATTAACCGATTTTCCCCAACTTCAGCCCCCTCCCCCTAAAAAAATAGGTGACATACACTTCCTTCCATATAACGCCCCTAATAGAGCAAATCAAATACTCGAATGACAGCTATTGTTATAGTAAAACTCAGCTAAGAGCATATCCTCTAAAGTCTGAATGGTATGCTCACTTTGTCCATCCGTTTGAGGATGATAATCCGTACTCAAATCTAGTCGTGTTCCTAACGCTTTTGCAACGTCTGCAAAAACCGCGAAGTAGATCTTTTATCACAATCTAATATGATCGAAACTGGAACTCAATGCCTTGCTACTATCTCATCAATATAAATCCTTGCCAACTTCTCATCTTGTAATCTTTTCGTATAGCTAAAAAAATGGGTTGACTTAGTCAGTCTATCGACTATTACCCAAATTGTATCATGCCACTACTTGACCTCGGCAACTTAGTGATAAAATCCATGGTGTTTTAATCCCATTTCCACTCAGGTATCTCATGTTGTTGAAACAAACCCGAAGGTCTTTTATGTTTCATCCTTCACCTTTGAACAAGTTAGACAATCGCTAACATAGGTAGCTATATCCTTCTTCATACATGGCCACCAATGCATATCTCCAAGGTCATAATACGTCTTATACGCTCCCGGATGTACCAAGTACCTTGATGCATGAGTCTCGTCCATAATTATTGTCCTTACATCACCTATCAATGGAATCCCATCCTCGGTCAATAAAATATAAACCACCATCTTCCTTCTTTTCCATTTGTTGGTCTAGGCCACACAGCATTTTTGCTATCGCGTTCCCTACCTTGGACGCATTGCCTTAAGCAACCAATATCTTTTCCGTATCGCTTGACCGAATAGTCATGGACATTGCCCTTACTCATCTTGGTTTCACTCTCTCCTTCCTACTGAACACATCAGCCACTACAAACGCCTTTCCTAGATGGTAACGAATCTCACAGTTGTAGTCACTAAACAACTCAATCCATCTTCGTTGGCGCATATTCAATTTCCTCTAGTAAAAAATATACTATAGACTCTTATGATCGGTGTAGATAATACTTTTTGTCCCATATAAGTAATGCCTCCAAATCTTAAGAGCAAAAACCACTGCTCCCAACTCTAAATCATGTGTAGTATAGTTATTCTCATGAATCTTCAGTTGCCATGATGCATTTGCAATTACCTTTCCTCTTTGCATCAACACATAACCAAATCCTTGATTCGACGCGTCGCAGTAAACTACAAAGTCTTCGGATCCTTTCGGTAATGACAATATTGGTGCATTACACAAATTGTCCTTCAACGTCTGAAAAGCTTCCTCTTGTTCCTTGCCCTACTTATACTTTTAATTCTTCTGCATCAGTGAAGTAAGGGGTTTAGCAATCTTAGAAAAATTTGCGATGAAACGCCAATAGTAACCTACCAATCCCAGAAATGATCGTATCTCGGATGGTGTCTTAGGTACCTTCTAATTCTTTACTACTTCTATCTTACTAGGGTCCATATGTATTCCTTTACTGTTAAGCACGTGTCTGAGGAAATGAACTTCTTGTAGCCAGAATTCACACTTGGAAAACTTGGCAAACAACTTCTCTTTCTTCAACAGTTCCAACACTAACTTTAAATGAACCTAATCTTCCTCCTTATACTTTGAATAGATCAAGATATCATCAATAACACAGAATGAAAAACTTGTCTAAATTCGGCTTGTATACCCGGTTCATTAAGTTCATGAAACCGCTGGTGTATTGGTTAACCAAAAAGGCATAACCGTAACTCAATGTGTCCATATCGCGTCCTTAATGTTGTCTTTGAAATATCTTCTTCATGCACTCTCAGCTGATGACAACCAGGTCGAATATCTATTTTAGAGAAATAATGCGAGCCTTGTAATTGGTCGAATAAGTCGTCGATCTTAGGGAGATTCTTGGTGGTCAGCTAGTCCAACACTTGATAGTCTATGCATATTTGAAATGAACAGTCCTTCTTCTTGAACAACACAGGTTCTCCCCACGGAAATGTATATCAAACGAATCCTAAGGGTTACAAACTATCGAATAGGGTAGAAAACGAATATCGAATCAAAGGCTAGAAAACATCTAAGGGATTTCACATATGTAAATAGATGCGGATCAAATGTCATAAGAATCCTTAAAAGAAAAGATAGAATATATGTACCGATTAGAAAACGTAAACGGAAGAATCAACAAGCGTACCACGACAAAAGGAACACATAATGAATAACAATACGTATCAAGATTGATAATTGAAAAGATAAGATTCTTATACCAATAACCGACTTTACTCGAAAGAACCAACTAAATAATGTTTTTATAAAAATCAATTTAAAATAATAAAGAAAGTCGTTTTAATTATAAAAATCATTTTATATATAAAAAAATCGTCTTAAATATAATCTTTATAAAATTCATTTTAATCATGGTTGTCATAAAAATCTAGAGATGGTTATCTAACGGAGTATCGCATCTTACAACTATGAATCATTTTAAACCTACTTTTCATAATAGAAATAAAATTTATTAACCACAAAAAAAAATTTGTATCTTATTTGTATAGACCATTTTAAACATATTTTATTCACAAAGATTATTTTAAACATGGTATTGACAATCAACCTGTATCACGTCGTTTTATAAAAATCATTGTAAACATAGTTTTCATAAAAATAAAGAGACATTCACATAAAAGCGATGTCATAACATATTTATAAAATCATTTCAAAAATAGTTTTCCCCAAACACCATCAAGATACACTTCAAAAGGGTTTTTTTATAATTAGACATCAATATAAAATATGTTTACTCAAACAAAAGATATCGTAATACCAAAAGGGATTGTAAAATACCGTAAAGACTCTAACATAATTTTATTGTTTGAAAGTGAAAGAAAGTACCAGGAACCATATAGTCAGAATAACAGTGAAGCGAACACGCACAAGAGAAATTCATACAAAGACATTACGAACCAAAAGGGAAGAACAGGAAGACTCATCCGTACTCACGATCAAAAGAAAGACCATAGAAAAACGTCGGTACTAACATGTTAGGAAAACCAAAGGATATATAAAGAACGGAGTAATGATCCGCACTAATATGTTAGGGATAATTAGTACTTAAAAAAAATTTGATACTCATACGAGTAATCAATGCAACGAAAGGAGCAATTAAACACACCAATATCCAAAGAAACAGATCCGAACAACCAATATGCATCAAGACGCCGAATACGAAAGATAGGACATCCGTACTAACATGGTACGAGCAAGGGATGCTAAACTTAGAGTTAGAAATCCAAACAAAGTATTGAGAAAATGAACAAACCCAACAATCATAATAGTAGCAATAACAGGTATCCGGGGTATCTGCAAGCGATAGATAGAAGGGAAACTTACTAACTACACAACTATCCATATCCTAACCACACATAATACAACATCTTACACTACCACCTAACAAGCGAACACCGAATCATGGTCACAAGTCTACGTGTGTGATGCCTTTATAATTATGTTGGCCACCCATAATTATAAGTGCATCCTTTCACACGTGTACTTACTTCCAAGATTATACATCTCAATGATAACGCACATATATGCCCATATACCACATTGTACATCTTAAACGACTCCAATATAACACAGAAACGATGCTCCATCAAATCAATATTTATTTATATAAATATAAAGTCAAAAACGACAGAAAGAAAATGAAGACCTCGAAGTGCCCAAAAATACGTAATATCCAAAGGAAATAATCGATAGCAATGTTTCGAGGTAAAAGACGGGATAAACTTATGCTGGGCCTCACTTGGGTTTGATTTTGCTTTCGCAAGAGTCACCCGACTCCGCGGGTTCAGGCCTGCTACAAGCATCCGACAAGAGATCTGAGTCGGCCTCCTACTCCGACTCTTCTATCTACGCTTCCTCCTTTGGTTCCTCGAGAGACTCCTCCTCAATCGGCTCCTATTCTGACGCTTTTGGTATTAAGTAGCTCATAGGTCGAGATAAAACTCTTAGTAAAACAAGAAAACAAAATGACTAGATAGCTAAATACATAGATCCTATTATGTAACTATATGAAGGACTCTTAGGTTATAGTCTAGGTCAAACCACCTACTTCTCTATAACCAATGGCTCTGATACCAATGTGTCACACCCCGCCAAGGCGGAAACATAAGACGTAACATCATGGATATCATCATAACACAATGGTGTTAACAATAAAGAGACTAAAATGCATTAAACAAAACAAAAATAGACACAAAGTGTCAGGATAATACCAAACACAAGAAAAAGAGGTCTTGTATTGAGGTAAAAGAGTCACGCCAATACAAAGACATAAACAAAATATCCCAAAACCTAAAACATTCAAAGTATCAATCCAAATAAAGTGCGATAAGAAAACTAGGAGATAAACTCCGTATGCAAGCCTATGGTCTCACTATCCAAGCTTACTTTCCTCAAGATGCTCACTTGAAAATGATGCTTAAAACGTTAACAATAATGTTTGTGAGATTCATAGGTTTTAGACACACAACTAAACTCATTTTCAGAGCGATTAACAAAATAGGGTATGACAATAATGAAATATCATGAACCTATGCTAGCATGCAACAAAATCATATCAATACATTCACTCAATTAATTACACATTCGGGCTTAGAATAGCTGGCACTATAAGCAACCAAGCTCACCTAGAATGTACCACACAAACATATTCACACACTGGATAGGCGTACCCATCCGATCCCATGGTACCATAACCAACACTAAGTAGGCGTACTTATCCGATCCCAAATCAATACCACAAATAATACTGAGTAGGCGTACTCATCCGATCCCATTCCATGTCAACATGTATCACATAGTCATATAATAGTCATGTAATGTCCATACGCATTTAAAACACATAATTACAACAATGAAACATTTCAAAAACATTTGCATCATTTCCATCCTAAGAAAAATAGAAAAATTGGACTATGAAACTCACCTGATGCACAACTACTTCACAAATTCCTCGAAATCAACTAAACACAAATAAAACACATGTTACACGCGATTAGGCTAAATGCCCAATACGATATAACAATCAATTTATGGACTACCATGTTTATATTATGTTTATAACCCTTTACCATACTTCCCATACCTTACTTATACCCTAATACTCCTAAATCCCTTATTCGAGTTTTCTAGTTTTTTGACAGAATTTTGTAGTCACTTTATGACCACAAATAAAATACTAACTGATCAAATTAGCTTTCTCCCTTTAATTCCATACCTTCCCAATAGGTTATGAACTACTGTGATTTTTTAGAAAAATAATATTGAGCCTAACTATTTTATAAAAATTCAATTTCACAAAGTACTCAAATTCAGATCTGATTCGACCATCAAAAATTTTAACTTGATCAGACCCATTTAAACATTTAGAAAAATTCTACAAAAATTCTAAAAAATCATACACATCATGAACTTGCTACAGTAGCAATACATCAATTAAAAAGACGTTTTGATAGGGTTTTTGACCTCACAAACACAAACCAGAATCTGCCCAAAAAACTCAGATTTGACAACGAATCTTGTAAAATTATTTTGACTGACTTCCACACACTTTTAATTCAAGAAGCCAATGGGGTTGGAAAGTAGAATCTCTTAGTTATTTTTAGGCTCAAGAAAATCAATAAAATCTATCCGTATGACTAAGTTATGACACATACAAGATGACCTAAAAATCTGCCCAGTTTTAATTCCGAATTTAACAACAATTAAACCTAATCAAACGCATCCAAACACTATTAATTACATCCTACATGATTATTAATGAACATCTTAACACGTTTACTAAATTTTAATGAAACCCTAATTCCATCAATTAATGTTACTAATATATTGAATTAAAAGAAAAGATTAAATAAGGGTTATACGAAAAACCTTTTAACTTGAAAGCACACGATCTTGAACTCTAAATTTTCTTCAAAATTTTTAATGGTTTCCTTCTTGTTTCTTGATAAAAGTCGACACAAGGGAGAGGGGAGAGAAAATCGAAAACACGGGTTTGAGATATCATGGGTATTTATACTAGTTTTTGGATAATAACAAGAAGATTTGTTTCATAACTGAACTCGATCTTCTCCCTTCTTGTCCCCTTTATTCTAGCCGATCCAAACACCTCTAAAATTTATTTATTTATTTATTTTTCTTATAAATTTCGTGATCCCCCCCCCTTATATATATTTTATATATATTTTTTATAAAATACAAAACTATTTACTACTTATTTACCTTAAATACTTAAATAAATATATAACTTAAAATAAAATACTTACACTACTTATTATTATTTTTCTCAAATTATTATTTACTTATTACTTCATAAATAAATTATATAATCTCAATTCACTAATTAATCTCAACTCAAAATTTAACGATACATACTACTTCAATTTTATCGACGATAAAATTAACAAAAATCACTATACTTCCGAAATCGCCATCACATATGAAATGAAATGACTAAACCATTCATTTCTACCATCACAAACTCATTTAATAACACATATACAATATAACGTATAACGTATAACACCAAAACGACTTACGCACATAAATTAAAACACATAAAGCTAGGCAAGTTAACTCTAACGGTTAAACTAACCTCGCTAAATCACGGTTGTCACATTTATGAATTGGGCAAATAACAAGAATCATCATACTTATCACAATATGCTTTTATAACACTGAACTTATATTTTGGTCTTTTGTGGTCATACAAGTCCTTTTTTTTCCTTTTATAGGCATTCACGACCATTTTGCCCTTTGAGGTAAATTACAAATTTATTCCCTGTTTAACAAACTTTTGCGTCAACCATCCTGGTCCCCTTTTTAATGAGCAAAATTATTTTTATGAGGTTATCGACTAAATATAATCATCACAATTCTTACACACAACGCTCGGAAACCTTTCAACAAATATTGAAAATAAACCCACGCCATAGTGAACACACCCAACTGCAAAAACCAAGGACACTAGAAACTTAAAGCTTAATGGCTTCTTCCCATTAACCTGACTAGCCACAAGAAGTATGAATACAATTTTTTTTAAGAGATGTTTCCCCTCTTTTAACCCTCATCGTTTTATCCGGGCTTGGGACCGGCTGAGTTTACATGAAACCTAGGCGGATTTAAACATTGTAAACATTTTATCCATGTAACTGACTTAACAAACAAATCCGAAGCAACTACATCTATAATCTCAAAACCAAAAACCTTATTAGTTATAACAATTGGTTCCTAAACCAATTTTTATTCAAATCTAATAACACTTCTCTACACTTATTAATCACAAATCTCAGATGATGCAATTAACGATCTCCAATTAACGACAATAAAACCGTACAATCTACATCAGTCAACATCTAGCTAGATAATCATGTAACAAACATTAAAAAATCAAGATATGGACACCAAAAAATACCTGAAACACGATTTTAATTCGTGAAATGAAAATTAATTCATCACCTCCTTTTTGTAAAATATTCTGTCAAAATTTCGAGTCCAAAACATCTGGTTGAGGGCGGCCCCCATTCTAGGGCGGCTCCTGATTAAATCCAGGTGGCCCTATTCGATATTGAACCGACACCTGTGGAACTCTATAGTCTGGCACCCACATTTGTAAAACACCAAAACAAACACCCCTTCTCTTCAGCCATTGACGAACCACAAACCCAAAACCACCAAAACCTTAAAATCAACTACTAAAACACTAATTAAGGATCAAATCAACACTAATAATTAATCTTAACACCATAAAGATCATCAATTGTAAGTCATTTCATCTATTTTCTTTCTTATTTATGTCTAGGGTTCACGTTGAACAAAAATTCAAAATTGGGGATTTTCATTTTTCTTGTGTTTGTGTATAATTAGGACTACAATAACACAATGTATAACTAATATGCTTCCCGTAGACATAGGATTTGAAAGATTGAAGTGTGTTTGGCAAAAATTGTTTTCGCACAAAACTCCAATTTTATTTTAAAATCACTCACGTTAGGAACACCATAAAAATGCTTTTATGCATTGTTAATACATCCTAAAAACGTTTTTGCATACATGCATAATGATCTCAAGAATGAAATTCGAGATACATAATTCATATGTATTTTTTGACATGTTTGGATGGGCAAAATTAAACTAAGGAGCGTTTGGGTTAGCTCATGGATTTTATTTTTAGAGTCGAATTAGCCGCAACTCCACATCTGTTACATATAGGCACACACTAGACACGAGTTCTTGTTAACATTATAATTTCATATTAATAAAACATGGAATTACTCTTATTTTAGGTGACAATGCCTCGCATCACTGAACTTGATCACCAAAACACTCGTAACTACATTCCAATCATATCAAATGAATTTGATCAACCACTTCAAAACACACTTAAACTGCTTGAAAAACGATACTTTCATGAGGGTCGGGTTGTAAGTCAAAACTTTGAAAACATGAACTACATAAACGCCAAGTTTGAGTCTATTGGGTTCGAGTGTCTTTTGAAAATAAATGAGAAAATCGTTCCCTATTTTGTTCTTGAGTTCTATAGTTAACTTGAGTTTAACTATAACTCTGAGGGTCACTTCATTGTTAATTTCGTCATTTAAAATAAACCCTTTTCCTTCACACTTGAAGAGTTCGGTAATATTTTGGGATTCCTTCTAAAGGTCACTGTTCATACTCTGACAAGTGGTCTCTTGACTACATGGAAATTAGTAGTCCGACAAAAGGTCATTATCAAACCACTCCTCCTTCCCCAAGTGTCATTAAAACCCTCATTCAAACTCCTCGCCAAGGTCTTGTAACTCGTGTTCGTAACAATAAAACCATTAATGTTGATGACAACAAAATTTTAAATCATGAAATTCAACATCATATGAGTTCTTGGGTCGAGATCATACGCGAAAACGTATTCTGTCTAGGAGGTCATCATGATCATGTTTCGGCATGTATGTGTCATTTGCTTTATTGCATTAAAACCTCCAAAAAATACAATCTAGCATTTTTCATTCTCAAACGAATGGAAAGCATTCGAAATACACCTAAGGTAATTCTACCTTATGGAATGCTATTGACTAGATTATTCACTCATATCGTGTCTAATCTTCCCAAGTCATTAAATGGTCACTACGTCTTATGTGATCGTGTCATGCATCCCCCCGCTCCTCATTATGAGCGAAAGACGTGATCGGATCATAGCAAGAAAAGATTTCAATCCTCCAATCCTAGCTCATCTTCCAACGTCCTTGATCATCCATCATCATCTCATCATTAAGATTAAAATAATGATGGAAATGATGAAGAGTCTTCTCATTCTAATACCCCTTCTCCAACTCAACTCATCAATTCTTTGTCAAACATTATTCCTAGAGTCTTTGAAAACCCACCTCATGAAAATCAAACTTTACACTCTTACCAAACTAAAATTCTAAACCACCAAAGCTAACATCGAGATGAGCACCGTAAAGGGTTAAGGTCAATTGGAAAAGCGCTCAAGAATGTGATGAGGAGCAAAAAGAAATAAAGAAGTTTGATGAAGTGTTACATGCTTAATATTATTATTATTACTCTTTAATATAACTGATTATTCTATGATGTGTAGTATGCGTTTAATTACACATACCTTTCACCATTAAAATCGGACTTAAATGACCCAAAACGTACCAAAAATACATTGTATTTGTATGTTTTCACTTATTTTGTGCAGGAAACGGATATCCGAGAAAAGGACGAAAAATCAAGCACAAACGGACAAAACCAAGCACGGAGTGGAAAAGCGTGGAAAAGCCAAAGTCAAATCGAAGCCAAAGTCAACAAAAGTCAAAGTCAACCCCGACAAAGTCAACAGTCAAAACCGGAGCCGACACCAAAGAATACTTAATGGGCCCACCCGAACCCATCTAATGGGCCGGATAAGCCCATTAGTACATTTAATGAAGACTATAAAAGGCCCAAGGTCCAAATCTTATAACCGGCCCATACAAAAAGCCCAAACAAATACCTAACGGGCGTTAAAACCCTAAACTGCTAAGGCTCATTCCCATTTAACCTTCGTTAGTCCCGTAAAAGGCCCAATTCCCTTTGAAAATCCAAACGGGCCCAAAACCAAAACCAAGCCCATTACCTTTTTTTACTTAAGTTAAGCCCAATATAACTTAGAGGGGCTGTTTCTGCCAAACTCCCAAAGTCAATTACCATAAGGACTATGTTTGCAATAAGCATATATAACCTGGAGGGCCAAAATTGCCAAACCACAAAAACTTTAACACCACATGGACTTAATTTGCAAACAAAACATAAGACTTGAGGGACCAAACCTGTACACACACCAAACTTCACCCCTGACTTGAACTACTGTATATCTTCTAAATCATTTCCCGCCCAAAACCTGTGCCCATCACTTTCACCTCGTTTCCTGTTCACTCCCCTCCAAAAACATCACCATTAATCACCCCACACCCACATGGGTTGATGCCACTGTGGCAATCCCAAATGATTCTATTGGGCAAGGAAATCAAACGGCTTTGATTATTCGGATTGGTGAGCAAGCAAAGATTAAGGGCCAAGATGAACTTTGGATTCTACACACACAAACACACTTGTGTTTCTGTCTCAGCAAAGAAACACAACCAAGAAGTGGACAAAAGAAAAAGGCAGCCAAGTCCTTAGTCGTTTTTGTATAAATAGGTCTATGTGTAAGCCATTTTAAAGTAGTAAGTAGAGTTTTAACCTAGCTTAGTTTTTTTTTACTTTTACTTTTCCTTGTAATGTTTTTCTTGTAAGATTAATGAAATTCAGCTTTGATTTTTAAAATTATGTTTTAAGTTATTATCAAATTAAAGTGTTAACTTATGTTCTAAAAGCTCATTTAACCTCTTATATAGCTCTTTTGTAACCTGTTTCAATGTAATTTTTTTTTTACAAAAATTGTTAAGAAAAACACAAAAAAAAATCACCCCTCAAAATTACCTCAGCAAAATATTGGATGATAAGCAAACAATGGAAGTGCTTATGGACCCCCACTAGCTTGTTTTTAACAAGCTAGAGCTTGTAGAATCATTCATTTACCCTGTTTAGAGCAAGGGTTTTGGTAAGTTTCCATTTTTATTTTTGCTTATTTTACTGTTTAAGTGCTTATTTACTGTTCCTTTTTGCTTATTTGTGCTTATCTTAGCTATTGGATGTTTATTTGTCTGTTTTTATTATCTAAATGCTTTGTGTTTGAGTTTTACCTTAAAATTGCCATTTTTAGTGAAATTTGACATTTGCTTATTTAGCTTATTGTAGTGCTTATTCTTGGTTAGATTATGCTTATTTATGCTTGTTTTATCCTTATGTTCATCTGTCTTTAGAAATCTCAGCTTAAATCATGCTTTTTCAGCTTAAAGATTTTGATTTCATATCTAAAGGGGTGTTTGGCAAAGCAAGCAAAATGGGTCATTTAGGGTTAGCAAACCCATTGGTTCACTTTTCTTACTTTGGCAAGTCTGTTTGACTTGATTTCGATCTGTTTCTAAAAGTATTTTAGTTTTAAAAAAACTATTTTTGAAGTTTTTTTTTAAACATGCCTTTCAAAACTAAGGTGACAACAGTTTTGTAAGAGCTAAGTTGATTTGAGCTTTAAAACTTGTCTTTTGAGTCTTATGTTTTTATCATTTTGAGTAGCTAAGAGTTCTTTTAAGTCTCCTTTTCTTTTGATCAATCTGTCAGCCTTTTTTGTTAAGTGACTTTTGCTACAAAACTGCCCATTTTGAATCACCATTATCAGATGGTTTAAATGGGTGTTGGATTCCAATTTTTTGCAAATAAGCTCTTTAAGAGCTAATGTCCATCTGTTTTAACTTGAACTTTTGTCTTGAGCTTATTTGCCAGCTTATTTATAAGCTGTTTTTTTTTGCCCTTGGAAACTAAAAATTTCCCCTGGTGCAAAAGCTGGTTTTCAATCCAATTTTTCTTGGCTTATTTATTCTAGACAGTTTAAGTTAAGTGCTTTTATAGGAAATTCATAAGATATTTTATAAGACCTAGGAAGCTTAAGCCTTAGGAGCCCCTTTAGATAACTTAATTTTAAGCCAAAAGAGACCCCACTAGGACTGTTGCCTGCCAATTGGGCTTATAGCTTATTTTGAACTTATGTTTTTTTTCTGTCTGCTTATTTAGTTTATATGTGATGCACTAGCTTATTAAGTATAAGCTTACCCTGTCTTTACCCTTTTTTTAGAAAATGCATTGCTTAAATTTCATTTAAAGTAGCCATTAAGTTTGCTTATAGAGTCACTAGATTAGTATAGTCTGCCTTAGTAATCTGCTAATTTCCTACTTATGTGCTTATTAGTTTGTGTTAAAATTGCTTGCCTTAGGCTTATTTAGTGTAGTTGTCATCCTGTGCTTGCTTATTTCCATTTCCATTTGTTTAAAAGTGCTAAAAATCCAAAAAGAAATAAGCCATATCTAGCCTTAAGTGTTCATTGTAGCACACTGTCTGTTTGTTTTAGCTTTTCCAGGCTTATTGGTTAATTTTTAAAAAAGTGTTGTAGTTATATAAGTTGCTTAATTTTGAGTGCTTAACAAGAGTGTGTAAAAAAAGGTGTAAAAGGTACTGTAGCAATGCAAAAAGTGGGACTCGAACCCCTCACCTCTCGTTCAACAGCACACACTCTTACCATCATGCTTCATTAGCTCATCCACTCACTTCTTGCAACATTAATTATTTAAGCTCTCTCTCTCTTTTTAGCTTTATAAGCTGTTACTGCTTATTTCGGCTTATTTATAAGCCAATTTTTCCAGCTTTCATTTTTCTTAGATAAAGCATCTTTCAAGCTATTTTCTATATTTTTTTTGAGATTTTTCTAAAAACGTTTAGTATTTTTTATAATTTATTTTCTTTTAAACTGTTTTTAATTAATAAAAAATTAAATAAAAATCAAAAAAATTATTTTTCTTTTTTAGAAAATTTTATTTTATCAGTCTTCACTTAGGAAAAATAGAAAATCTTTTGTAGGGTCGTTTTTGCAAAATTTTACTTTTTAAAGAACGGGTTTCGACCCCGTTTTTGTTTTCTCATTTTTAAGCTCGTTTTAGCTCCATTTTTAGTCTAGTCTTTTTTTATTCTTCATTTTTAGTCACATAGAGTAGATTAGAAGTAAAAAAAATCTTTGTAGGGTTAATTTTTAAGAATTTGGGTTTTTGACCCCTTGTTCGGGGCTCTTGCTCTCGTTTTTTTTAGTTTAATTTCATAATTTTTAGGTTTTTCTTAATCGTTTTTGCATATTAGTTGATAATTTAGCTTTCTAATCCTCTTAATCATTAATATCATTCAAATTCCAACTTTCCGACTGTACCGATTTTCAAGTCCAGCCTCGTCGGGGATAAACGACCCAGGAACACACTTCTATATTGCTCCTCGGATTTTATTGATTGTCTTTCTTTTAAACTTTTCAAGGGCAACTTGAATTCTTTTTGGGTTATATAAGTAGTAGTATATTTATAATATATTAGTTATTTATTCACCTAAAAAAGAAGCTGTCAGTAACCTTATTTAACACAATTAAGAAAAAAACAACATACAACAACAACACACATGGTTGGCCTTGAGGTCTTTACCAACATCATTATATAGTCTATAATGCCATGTAATGGTTAATGAAGTTTTGCTTTGCAGAAATGCTCCTCAACAATTGTTGTCTTATTCTGAGTATGTTGTTTGTTGTACGGATATCCGCTTTAAGTGTCATTAGTAGAGCATGCAATCCGTAGGTATTAAGGCTAGTTGCAGGCATAGTTTGCAACATTGTTATTTGTACGTCACGGATACGCAATTCCTCTTAACAACGAGTTAAGTTGCACAACAACTGATGTGCAAGTGTTTCTTTAGCTTGAATCTCCCTTTGTAGTTTTGAAACAATTGTTTGACGTGCTTCATTTGCCCAATAAGCCATATAGTTTGTAAGTGGAGAGAAGAAGTGTGTGTGAGAGAGACAAAAGTCTAATGTAGATGATAAGATAGTTGATATAGGGGAAATAGTATGGTCAGTCTTTATCAATAGACTGAAATAGTCAAAAAGACTGACAAATCTCGTACATTTATAAATGATAATAGACCTTTTCATTGAATGGTATTTGTCAACTGTCATTGACTTGTTTTATTAAGATTGGTACTTAATTATTCAATTGAATATTAGTACATATGATTCTTTAAATGTTTACGTTGAACTTCTTTTTATTTTTTCGTTTCTGCATTTGATGTAGATAGCTTAGATCTATCTTTGGTTCTTCCATAGAGCCATTGTTGGGAATCAGCACCGAGCTTAAATCTATCTTTGGACATGGTACATTGGTTTCCTCGTCTTCAAAGTGTTCTTGTTCCGCCCATTCAACCGTTTGATCGAAAGTGTAATCATTTTGTGTTACCTGCCTTATAATGTCTTCATTTTCACTTGAGTAGTCAGTTATGACATGGTTCATCATTTCTGCCAAGCTAGCATTTGGGAAAATATATTTAGATATAACAAAATTAACACCGATGTGGTCAACGTAAATTTCCAATTTGTATTGCGCTGAATATATATCAAACATGACATGCATATCATAGTTGTTTCTAAGTTTAACGGTTATTGAAAATCCATTGTGCGGTATTTTATAATAAAGAGCATGAATCTTTGTACCCAAAATATTAATAAAATATTATTTCAGATCTTCTAATTTCAATCTTGGAATATTGATGTTGAATGTTCCACCGTTGACGTACATCGTGTTATTTGTGTCATCGAGCACCAATTTACCATTATTATGAACCACAAATTTGAAAACCGTTTGCGTGTAGGGTGTAGCATGTTTTGTTTTATTAATAAAACCTAGTTCACCAAGTAATTCATAGTAATCAAACTTTTTTCTTTCTTTCTTTTGTGCATTTGATGTAGATAGCTGAGTGATTCTTCTAGTCTTATTTTAGTTTCTTTAGAAATGACACCTGCAAATGATTCTTCCAAAGAACCGTCGTTTGGAATCAACACCGTGCTTAAATCTATTTAAGTATGAGAAACAAAAATCTGGAGCTTCCCGACAACTTTTGCAATGTCATACATAACATTAGTATGATAATCATTCTTAATTTGTTTCATACCTGATAACGTGTAGTATGGTGGCAACATGTAATAAAGAGTAGTGAATCCTCTTGGTATTTTCCCTTTTAGATAGCTAACAATATCTTCAAAATCCATTTGAAAAACGTGCATATTCAGTATTGAACCATCTTGGTATGTTAGGGGGTTGAGTTTAAATTCTCCGTTGTGGTTTACATCGAACTCGAAAGTTGTATTTGATGACGTCGAGATTTTTAGAAAGTAAGAAGTGTTAATTGAAATAAATATGTTGAAAATATGTAGTTGTATACATGTCTATATATGTAACAATACGTATTTTTGATCAATGAACGACGTCATCTAATTCACTATTTATTTATTTTTCTTCTCGTACGCGTTTGCTTTTAATTTTAATTGTTACGTTAAATCGCGTAAACTAAGAATCACCAATCAACGTAATCGGGCACCAAACAAATTAGAGTTTACGTCAAGAAATCATTATATTAATATTACTAAAGTAATAATTAACTCATTTTATTTTATTTTTATCGGTTACGTAAAACGTTACGTTTCGCGATAAATTACGTTTAGGCATTAACGGAACCACCAA